>JBDJHY010815840.1:0-15199 GCA_039654485.1 Withania somnifera | reverse complement strand
TCGCCTTATAGGCATTTTCAGAAAATATCATGATGGGGTAAGAAAATAGCTTCATTCTGCCCAACAGTCGTGGATACATATATAATAATAGATTAAAGAACCTCATTTGGTGGTGTTATCAATGAAAATCAAGTGGTTTCATAGTCTTTTAATTCAAAATACCCCACCGGCTATCTAAAGCCCAGTAAACAGGCATGCTCGTCAAATACAATAAAACAAAAGTCTAGATCGACTCTAAAGCCACCAACTAAAATCTATGGGATAGATATTAAGCTCTAAACACCAATATAATACCCTCTAAAACGTCAACTACGTTCAAGAGCCAGCGCGAGACACACTGGTAGAGACTCATAGCCCTAGGGATATATAACAAGCAAAGAGGCCAGCAAGATACGTCGTGGGCCAAGATAATAACGGTAAGGGGGCTCCAAACTATTTACCCAACCCCAAGCTAGAAATTTACCAAACATATACAATGCTAAACACCCAGTCTAAAAGGACTAAGCCATAACCTACCTAGATTTCGGTGGTAACCTCGATAAGCACATTGGGGTATCTGAAATCACAAATAAACTCGAAATTCACACAAACCTAGCAAAATCATAACCTATGTGTAGAGACGATTAAAACAATACTCATATTTCTATAGGAATATCAGGGTCTAAATCCAGACTAAAAGGCAGGTTCATAAATCCTTGTAGCTCGAAAAAATGAAATATTTATAAAAACACGTAGAGCATAGCTCATAGATTGTATGATAAAAATAGGCTCAAACTAACGATAGAACATGAATAAACAAGCCCAAAAAGTTTATTTAATATAGAAAACTTTACAAATAAAGAAGAATCGAAGAAGCACCCTGTAGAAACGATTGTAGTACCACTGGAACATGATTTCACAAAACAAACTATAATTAAACTCTTTAATTCAACTGATTTAAGTTCTGGAATCAAGGAACTAAGAGAAATATGTATGATGTTCATCAAAAAATAAAGGAAAAGACTCATATAGAGTTGTTAGGTGGTCAAGCAATTGTGATATAAGCCATGTGATTGCGACTCCTGGTCACCTTACACTCTGTGATCTTGGACCTCAGCCCCATGATCGCGATGCTTTGGTGCTCAACTAGCCTAGATTTAAATAATTGAGGCTCGGAATGAAAAAGAAGTCTGATTTCAACAATCTATATAAGAAATCTTTCCATACCCAATAGAATTAACGAAAAGGCAATTCAAGGTCTTTTAATAAAAGATTTGTTGTCTGTCATCTTATAGTTTAGAAGTTTAGCGATTATTAACTTCTTCAACCAGACATCCTTTGTTTTTTATTTCTTTTTCAAAGCATTCTATAGTTTTTTCAAATTTCTATGTACATCATACATATCATCCAGCCCATTCAGAATATAGTTCTTACATAAAAAATTTGAGTGCTTTCTAAGCCTGGGTCACTATGAATCATTCATTATTTAGGAGTTGATTCTTGTACAATCGGAGCTTCCTCCCTAATGAACTTTTGTTGACTTAAAATAGTCAAATGGAAAAACATCTTATGTTGCTAATGTTTGAAACTGATCCTAAAAAAGTTTTAATTTTTCTGCCATAATTAATGCCAGTGCAAAACGACTAGAGGAGGCTACATTGCTCATAGAGCCAACTATTTGGATTATTTGTTTCTGTCATAAATATTACCTAACGACAAAACTATCAACTGGTGATGATTTTATTTCTTCAAATCAAGTACAATTTTATCAAAATGAATTTAATATTCAACAAAAACTTTGTATTCTTCAAACTAAACATTAAACTGGAGTAGCAAAATCAAAACTAATTTAGTCTCCAAAAGCATAAGAAAGATAAAAATAAAAATTAAATTAAATTTCTTAAAATTGTTGTTCTACAGTATTCAAATTTGTAAACTGGAAATGATTAAACCAAAAAATGTAAAGAAAAATTCATTAAAAAAACATATGAGACCACTGTTTTTTCCAGAATTTGGATTAGAAAAATTGTTTTCTCTTCAAAATAACCAAAATTTTAAAAGAATTTCAAAGTAATTTGAAAATGATAGGATCGCCACTTAATTCTTAAAGAAATTAAAAAACCTTTTAAAGGCAAATTATAATTTTTTAAAATTGAAATAAAAGTTAAATTTTAAAAATTTCAGGTAAGAATTCAATTAATGTGTAGAAGAAAATTTTTAACACACCCGGGAACGTCCCTGAAAGAAGTTGACTTAATCCTCGCTATTTTTGGAAATAAACGGCTAACCTAAAAACATTAGTAGATTGTAAATATGACAAAGTTGAGGAATAATGACAAGAGTATTGTGACCATCTTGCAGAATTAACCCTATAACGAATTCACTTGATTTTTAAAAGGAAGTAATTGTACAAATCAAAAATGACCATATTCACACAGCATCAAAATTTACTTGTCATATTTTTAAGTGACTGATTATTTGGAATAAAAGAGTCCAATCTTAACTGGAGAAATAAAAATCTCTTAAAAAAGAGAATTGAAATGTGAGTTGTTTTCATTAACAAAACCAATCGTTTTGAAAGATAGTAATAACAACTTATTTAAAAATTTATAAAATTTATAAAGAAATTCCTTCCTTTTTGAAAAGTATTGGATTGACTAATAATTGACTTCCTTAAAGTTTAAAATTTACTTTTAAATTTTTTAAGAACTACTGAAGCTGCTTTTGTTAAAGAAACCATTCTCCCCAAAAGAAATCAAATAAATGGTTAATTTTGAAACTTTAGCTGTCTCTTTAGTTCAACTATTTAAGACTGTCATAACTTGAATAAACAAATTTAATTCAAATAGAATCAAACGAATAACAGAAATAGATGCATTTGGGAATTTGTTTAGATTAAAATTTAAAAAAAAAAAAGATTAAAAAAAAAACAGTTTATATAAGTAAATATAAAAAAGAGAGGAAGAGATTAAAGAAGGGCCTAGAATTAGCCTTGAACCCAATTTATTTTTTCATTCTTCCGGTCTTCAAGTCTTCAGCCCGTTTAGGACTGTCTAACTCAATTGGGCTTTTGGCCCATCAGAGGGTTGCAAAAGTATAAGGTCCAAATTGGACTAGAAAGGTGGTGCACCATGCAAGAAAAGAGGAAAAAGGTGAGTATCGGATCAGCAAAGAGGATGAATATTAATTTATAGTCAAGCATTTAATGCAATACACATACAACACGCAAATGAACGGTAAAACTAAGTTTAATAACCGAACAACCAAGTTCCGATAGATCGGAGCCAAGGAAACAATCACATAACTGGCATACTCGTTCAAACTTTGCTCCAATTTAGATTCCCTAGTGGATCATTACTGTTAATGTTCAAAGTTTCAATGGATGACAACAATACAAGACTGTTTTAATGAAATATGCTCAGCAAAGCAATCCCTCATAGGTAAGTCTTACATGCTTCAAGGAAGGTTGTTTCACACTGATGAGCTCATTAGTACTGGTTATATATAATTTACAAAGACTAAAGAATGACTCTAGCACGAAGCTGAAGTAAAGTCTTTTTAGAGAAAAAAAGAGATTCAAATGCGTACACATCACATATGCAACAAATGTGTTCACATGTATTCAAGGAGGAATGTGCGTTAAAAGAAGCTATTCTACAGATGTGTTCAAGAAATTATCTCGTGAGTATAACAGCTATTTTGAAAATAATCACTATTTTGAAAATAATCACCTACTTTTCCAACCTGGTAAGTCAGCCTAACTCACGGTTTAAAGCAAAATAAGTTAAATTTACAGCGAAAAATAAGAAATATGGATAGATAGTAATGACTAAAATCGAAGAATGTGCGGAATTCAACCACAATGTGCCCAAAACAAGGTGTCACTATACATAGCCACTAAACTACAGTTAATACAAGTCTCACGTCTTTTAATATCTCTAATAAGTAAAGATAAAGAAAAGTAAACGATATGAGGCATTTGGCGACTGCTGAATAGACGTGCAGTTACCTCGGAGTGTCTCGGATGAAGCCTAGATGAGGTGGAGAAAGCGATCACTGGATCATAAGCCCTAAACCTGCACAAAATTGCATGAAATCAAGGGTGAGTGCAAAACAATAGTACTCAACAGCGTCCTCGCTGGATAACTATAAAGAGAAAAACTATTAATATCCCAACTGGTACTACAAATACTACAACCTGCAAATAGTTTGTATACATCATCCAAGCAACATTTTATAATCAAATACAACAGCGCAACCAATATATAGTAATATCGATGTTATATATAAATCTCCTATTATTTCTCCTTTATCCACTAATAACACCGTCAAGATGTCAACAAGTATTGAAATCCCAAGTTCTCATTATGACCAAAGTATAGGTAGAAACACATTATTAGCATGTTACCACAACAAATATTCATAAAGTGAACAAGTTACCACACTTAAAGTACTATATGAAAATAAATTGGGCAAGTCACCACAATTATAAGAAAAACATTATCAGTGTGAAGAGGTTACCATACTTACCTTAATAGATCATTAGTGTGAGCAAGTTACCACACTTAAATGGTAAGTTCGATATTGTGAACGAGTTACCACACTTATAACAATTAAGAGATAGTGTGAGCAAGTTACCACTCTTCAAATGCTAGCAACAATCACACTTTGACCAATAATAACAACAAGGTGAATAAGTTACAACAATTCAAATAATAATAAGCCCACTTAAAATTTTCAATAAGTATTATCCTATATCAATAAGGCATCATGTTTGATAACATCAATAAATAAAATGAAATAGTATGGCTTTGATCCCCCGCAATTCAAGTCTAATCGATATCTCCTAATTATGTTTAACCCCGCAAGTAACTAATTTCAATTACAAAGGTACTCGTATTTTATTAAGGGTATTTTCTCAATCAAGTATGTGATTAGACCCCGAATTCTTCACCGAGGCACCCTGTTTGTAATACATGAGTCAAGCCGATAATTTACAACACAATAAAGTATATACGGAAGCCAACAATTTCATTATGTATTCACATCATTTCAATTAGCCCATTTCTAGTCCCAAATGAGAGATGATAGTAATCCTGAATCACCCAAATTACCCCAAATGACAAAGCAATTAATAAGCAATTGTTAAAACTTGATAAAAATCATTGAATCTCAACTTGCCTTAATCTAAAGAATGTAGTTACTTATGTGCTTTCCCCGTCCGAATAGCCTCCAATCGAGTAGAATCTAGTTATCTACACAAGGTATACCAGAAAATATACGAATCAACACGTAACATCGAATAACCAAGGATTATGCAAAAATCAACCGCAGGCCCATAGATTCAAGATGGACTTTTGATCGTAAATTAATGTTACCCTCACTATGGGATGCTAAATATTAAGTTTCATGAAAAATACATTCGATTCATTGCAAAAATCTCACACCTACTTTTGAGTTCCACACTTGACTCACTATTTTAGGGTTAAAGTAAAGCAAAATCGATCAAAAAATGATTAAAGAACATATCCAAGTGATAATATTTGAGAGCCTTGATTATACTTTGCTAAATAAGGGATTTGGGAGGTTTTGCATGAAGAAAAATGAGTTGTGATTTGGTTACTATTTTAAACGTCCATGAAAATCAGGTCTCTCACTGCGAACGCGGCTCGGTCCCCGCAGATGTGGTCTGTCAATCCCCTAACCCTGCATAAACGATGAATGCATAGAAGAAATCCCACCATGCATCGCAAATGTGTGACCATTTCCGCAATAGAGACTTTTACCATACCTAACACTTCGTGAACGTGGTGCATGCCCTAGATCGTGGAGAATATCACAGAGAAGAAATAACAATTGTACAACAGCAAAACATCTTGTCAAAAACTGACTTTGAATAGACCCTCGGGGTTCATCTAAAACCCCATGATGACTAACCATATATGCAAATATACTATTTTTAATATTCTTGACCCAAGGGTACATCAAATCACACATACGAGGACTTGTTGACCCGATACTCTACGATAACTAAAATCCTCTAAGGCTTACGAAGAATATAAAAGACCTCATTATAGGCCAAACTCCATCTCTCAAATCCAACAGAACAATTAAATTTTTAATCTTAACACTCTAAGATCAAATGTTGACCAAAGTCAACCATTGGTCTTAAAACTCAATTTTATCCCATTAAACCACCCAAAATCACCACGAATGGATAAATTGGAAACGAATGTCCTACTAGACCAAGTTCAATATCTCAAAGCTAATGGAATTGATGGTTTTCTGATATGAGGTACAAAACTCTAGATGACCCATAGAGTTTCTCATTTTAAAATCAAAGGCTTCAAAACTCTAATTTCTTAAATTTTAATATCAAACCTCATCCCGCACCTGAACCAACAATGGAGTTATACTTAGTTTGATATAACAGGACTATGAGAAGGGAAAAACAGACAAAGTATCAAAGAAATGGAAAAATATCAATTAGGGTCATTACAATATCCACCACTAAAAATCATGTCATCCTCGAAAATAAGAAAGAAGATGTACCTGAATGGTCAAATAGCTGAGGATACTTAGCCTCCTCGATCGTACGATGTCTCTACTACACCTTCACAATAGACATCACTTTGGTCTAGTGCCTCCAAACCTATCTATCGATAATGGCAACTGGCTCCTCCTCAAAGGATAAATTTGGGCTCAAACTCAAATCATCCCACTGAAGCACATAAGACACATAGGGTATATTCCTCTAAAGAATAGAAACATACAAGACTGGATGCACTGCAGACAAACCAGGTGGCAAAGCTAACTTGTAATCCAAATCTCCCTTACTTTATAGAATCTCAAAGGGACCAATTAAATGAGGACTCAACTTCCCTTTCTTCTAAAATCTCATCATATCCTTCATAGGTGACACTTTCATT
The DNA here is from genome assembly GCA_039654485.1 of Withania somnifera. Taxonomy (NCBI): domain Eukaryota; kingdom Viridiplantae; phylum Streptophyta; class Magnoliopsida; order Solanales; family Solanaceae; genus Withania; species Withania somnifera. The sequence continues at coordinate 8,291 of JBDJHY010815840.1, read as the reverse complement.
CATACTCCATCACTCTTCATGAACTTTAATGGCCTAACCCTCTTATCAGCATAGCTCTTCTATCGACAGTAGTACATATTGTCACACCTGTTGCAGCACCATTTCTAGAAATTTGCAGCATGATGTTGCAGCTACTTAGTGCCTTTGGAGGCCCTCTTACAGATGGGAAACAACCAGCAATCTCGGTATCTCAGCCTACAGTGCAGACAGTGCCACCTGTGGTTCCAACATTGACTTCTTCTCTTATTCAGGTTTTACCAGTACCTACAGTTTCTCCTGCTATTGAGCAATATTCAGCCATATCAGACACAGAGCATAAGCTCCTGACTAGACTTTTTAGACTGGATCCCCCCAGATTTACTGAAGCACCGGAGAGGATGTCCACATATTTATGGTTGAGTGTGAGGAGAGGTTAACCAACATGGGAGTGTTACAGACCCATGGCATAGCCTTCACCACCTATCAGATGTATGGTGAGGCAAAGTAGTGGTGGCGGGCATTCTTAGTTTGCATACCTGCTGGTTCATCACATCCAACTTGGGCTGAATTCTATGAAGTCTTTATGAGGAAGTTTATTTCTAGGGACGAGAGAGAGAACCTGAGGAAAAGTTATGGCAGTTAGAGCAGGGAGCCATGTCTGTAGCAGAGTACGAAGCTAGATTCCATCAGCTATTAGCTTATGGGGTTGAGTTTATGCCGATAGAGACGGAGAGAGTCCCCAAGTTTTCTTAGGGGTAGAGGGATAGACTCAGTGAGGTGGTAGAATTATTGGTTTTTAATGTTTGTCTATTCCCGGCTGTAGTTGATCATGCAAACTTGATGGAAGCCCTTTATCATGAGTCGCGTATGTGCAATGAAAAGAGGTCAGGGTTTTAGGAAGGTTTTAGTGGGTCCCGTTCTGGGGTCCATGGGTAGTTTCATCAGCCACAGGGCTAGTCAAGCAGGTCGGTGTAGGCATCACTCCAAGTTTTATCTCCGGCACCTACACAGTTTTCCAGAGGGGCCGGTTCATCACAGTAGAGTAAATAGATGGGTTCTGGTAGAGGAACCTGATAGAGTGGGCCATATGGATCGTGCTTTGAGTGTGGCCTTGTAGGCCATTACGCTAGATTTTGTCCTCATAAAGGAGCTAATCAGCCTGCTCCAATAGCTGCACAGCCTGTGAGAACAGTGCCTCCGCCAGTTAGAGGTGGGGCAAAGGGTGGTCATAGAGGTGGTGGCCAGTATAGTAGGGTGGTGGTTGCGGTGGTGGTAGACATGGCGGTGATCACAAACTTTATGTTGTTCCTGCTCGACCAAAGGCTTTGGCCTCAGATGAGGTGATTACAGGTTTGATTCCTGCGTGTTCCATACCTGTGTCAGCATTATTTGACCCTAGGTTTACATACTCTTATGTGTCATCTTATTTTACACCCTATTTGGGGTTGCCCAGTGATATGATGTTTGTGTCTATACATGTTGCTACCTTGGTAGAAGATTATTTAGTAGTGGATTGCGTGATCCGATCATTTTTTATTTCTTTAGCGATTTAGACACATGGGCTGACTTGATATTGCTAGACATGGTAGACTTTGATGTTATTCTTGGTATGGATTGGTTGTCTCCACATCGTACAGTTTTGGATTGTTATGCCAAGACTATCACCTTAGCGGTACCAGGTTCATCTCCAGTTGTATGGCAGGGTTCTAGTAGCCGCGCAACGACAGGCTTTATTTCTTGTCTTCAGGCTTGGAAGCTAGTACGGAAAGGGTGTTTGGAATACTTAGCATATATTTGTGATATTCAGGTTGACACCCCTACCCCTGAGTCTGTCCCTATTGTTTCTAAGTTCCTTGATGTATTCCCAACTAACCTACTAGGCCTACCACCAGAGCGGGATATTGATTTTTCTATTGACTTAGAATCAAGCACTAAGCCCATTTATATTGCTCCTTATCATATAGCTCCTGCTGAGTTAAAGGAGCTGAAGGTTCATCTTCAGGATTTTCTAGATAAAGGTTTTGTTTTTTCCATTGTGTCACCTTGGGGTGCACCAATTCTCTTTGTAAACAAGAAAGATGGTACAATAAGAATGTGTATTGACTACCGGCAGCTGAATAAAGTTACTATAAAGAACAGATATCCTATGACGAGAATTGATGACTTGTTTGATCAGCCTTAGGGAGTAGCAGTGTTTTCTAAGATTGATTTGAGGTCTGATTACCATCATTTGCGTATTCGTATAGAGGATATCCCTAAGATATCTTTTAGTACCCGTTATGGTCATTATGAGTTTTTGGTTATGTCTTTTGAATTAACCAATTCCAACAGCTTTTATGGATTTAATGCATAGGGTGCTTAAGACCTACTTAAACTCATTCATGATTATGTTTATCAATTATATCTTGGTGTATTCACGGAGTAAGTTCGATCATAAGCAATACTTGAGATTAATTCTCCAGACACTTAGGGAACATAAGTTGTATGCTAAGTTCTCAAAGTGTGAGTTTTTGTTATAATCTGTTTCATTTTTGGGACATGTAGTGTCCAAGGATGGGATTAAAGTTGATCCAGCAAAGATTCAGGCGGTACGTGATTGGCTAAGAATGACTTCTCTTTTTGAGATTTACAATTTTGTGGGTTTGGCTAGATACTATCAGTGTTTTGTCAAAGGGTATTCTTCGAATGCAGCACCTTTGACCAAGTTGACTAGGAAGGATGTTGCCTTTCAGTGGTCTGAGGATTTTGATTTGAGCTTTGCTAAACTCAGAGACTTATTGACTTCAACGCCAGTTTTGACCTTGTCAGTCGAGGGTTAAGGATTCTTCGTGTATTGTGATGTTTTTGGTGTTGGTTTGGGTTGTGTTTTAATGCAACAAGGCCGAGTTATTACATATACTTTGAGGTAGCTGAAGGTGTATGAGCGTAACTACCCCACTCATGACTTAGAGTTTTCAGCGGTAGTGTTTGCACTTAAGATTTGGAGATGTTATCTGTATGGGGTTCAGTGTGAGATCTTTACTGACCATCATAGTCCTCAGTATATTATGAGTCAAAAGGGGTTGAATTCTAGGCAGATAAGGTGGATTGAACTACTAAAGTACTATGAAATTTCTATCCTATATCACTCGGGAAAGGCAAACATAGTGGCAAATGCCTTGAGTCGGAAAGCAGTCAGTATGGGTAGCCTAGTAGCCTTGTTAGTTTCGAAGAGGCCGTTGGCGGTAGAGGTCCAGTTGTTGGCTAACCAGTTGGTTAGGCTTGATCATTCAGACCCCAGGTGTATATTGGCATGTGTTGAGGCCAAATCTTCTTTGATAGACCAGATTCGAGGATAAGCGGTTGGTTGCTCTCTGTGGATAGGTGTTAGCTAGAGAGGCCGATAGAGCTTCCATTAATTCAGATGGTATGCTTTGGTATGATGGTCGCATATATGTATCTTAGGTTGGTAAGTTGAGGTAGTTGATTTTTCGAGAGGCTTACAGTTCCAGGTATTCTATTCATCCTGGTGTAGCCAAGATGTATCGTGACCTATGACAGTTGTATTGGTGGAGTGGGATGAAGAAAGACATTGCTTAGTATGTTTCTAAGTGTTTAAACTGTTAACATGTTAAGTTTGAACGTCAAAGACCAGGTGGTTTGATGCAAATACTTCCTATCCCGACTTGGAAATGGTAGCGGGTGACTATGGACTTTGTTTAGGGGTTTCCAAATACTAGCAGAGGTTTTGATACAATTTGGGTCATTGTAGATTGGCTGACCAAGTCAGCGCACTTCATTCCTACTCATTCCTCCTATAATGCTGAGCTTTTGGCACAAATATACATTCGTGAGGTGGTTAGATTGCATGGTATTCCTGTATCTATCATTTCTGATAGAGGCAACAGTTTACTTCACAGTTTTGGCGGGTAGTTCAGCGAGATTTGGGTATCGAGGTGCATCTGAGCATAACTTTTCATCCGCAGACTGACGGTTAGTTTGAGCAGACTATTTAGGTTTTCGAAGATATGTTGAGAGCTTGTGTTATAGATTTTGGTGGTGCTTGGGATCAGCATCTACCATTGGCAGAGTTCGCTTATAATAATAGTTATCTCTCCAGCATTGAGATGGTGCCATTTGAGGCATTGTATGGAAGGCGTTGTAGATCACCGATTGGTTGGTTTGATGGTTTTGAGGACAGAATCCTGTCTATAGACTTATTGCGTGATTCGTTGGATCAGGTTCAATTGATTCAAGATAGGCTGAGAGCATCCCAAAGTAGGCAAAAAAACTATGCTGATCGTAGGCTTCGTGCCGATACAATTCTTGACATTACATCATGTGATCACAATGGTAAAAGGGTCACATCTACGCAATCGCAATGACAAGTCACATGATCATGATGCAACCCACTTCTCCTCTACGTGGTCGTAACTAAGAGTCACACAATAGTGATTGGACTTACGCCAGCAACTATAGAAGACAACAAAGGCATGGAAAAACTAGTCTTCGATTGGACCTTCGGAATTCATTCGAAATCCCGTGCACAAAATATATATGTTACCCTACTAAATTTAATGGTTTGGACTCAACAGAACTATCAAAATATGAATTCGAGGTCTCTTTGACCCGATACCTTCCAAATTTGCAAAAAATGGATACTTTAATCAAAAAAATAAAATTTCCCTTGAAAATTCTAAAAAGTACTTCAAATATTCTCCTAGACCAAATATGACCTCCCAAACTAGCAAAATTGATGAAGTTTGAAAATGAGAATCCAATCATCAAATATTATCCAAAGTCAAACTTTGGCCTTAAAATTCAACCTTATCTTTCAAAGGAGCTAAAACAATTACAAAATGCCTAGAACTAAAAATGGAGATACTTCTAGATGAATTTCCATATTTTTGAGTTAATGGAACTGATGTAATACTATTTCAAGACTCAGAATTCCAAACGTTGACTAAAGCCGACTATTTCACTTAAAGACTTCTAAAATTGAAAATTTCTCAAAGTTTACAATTTTTAGCTTTAATTTTAAATCAAACTTCAACAACTGAACAAATATGACTCGAGCAATTATCAAGAAGGGTAAAATGGTAATTCTATAGGGATTTGGAAATATGACCTTCGAGTTATTAGATAAACTAAGAAACACATCCATAATATTACAAACCTTACTAACTTTAGTTTCCAAAGTTACGATACTTATTGTCGAGTTATCCTTTTAATCGCAGCTTTCCCAATTACAAATCAATTATGGTAATGTGTATGGAACATAGGTGCTATTCTAATGACTGAACAACTAACCACACAAGACAAGACATTCATGAAGTTATTCAAACTATCTTACTATCAAAATGCATCATCATACCACAACCTTACTCAATTTTCCTTCAAATCACAAAATATTCCAAGTTGGATTAAACATTTTTTTCATAAGTCTACCATTTTTTTAGCACCAAGTCTCATACCAAAACCATATAATCCTCAAATGAAAGTGGGTAAACATGAAAAATAGTTCTCATTATAAGTGCGAGAATGGAATGAAGCAGTAAGGAACAAATAAGACCAAAGATGCACTATAGAGAATAAAAAGGTGAAGATTTTTCATAAAAGTCATTTTAGCTTCGAAAGATAAGTAATGGACATCTCCATACCGATCGTGAACACTCTACTAGCCTTTGTCATATACATTGTAAGTCCTATGAACCTAGATCTTTGATACTAACTTGTGAAGACCCAAAATCTAAGTCGTGATGGCACGTGTTCTAACCATCCTATATTGGTAAGACTACATAACACTACAAGGGTACGTACAGACAATAAAAAGAGTCAGTGAGAAGATAAAAGATAAAATACTAAAATAAGATGAGTTAAACACCAAAACTAAAATCTGGAGTCAGTGTGTACAAGCCACTAAGAGTAAATGTACAAATCCGAAATCAAATACATAATTAGTCTCAAGTGTCTATGTCTTTAAATAGATTTAAATATGTGAAATAAAAAAGTTCATGAAGGATTTATAGTACAACAAGTAGCTACCTAATATCTACTCAAAAACTAGAATCTCAAGGAAAGGAAGTTAGATGGCACAAGGCTCCACACCTACATAAAGTGTAGAAAAAGCATGGTTGAGTACCAAACATCCAATGGGTACTCAACAAAAATCACTATATGGCTCTAAAATAAAGTGGTGATGAGGACCATCTACCTTGACACACTAATCACAATCCTTTTGTAAAACCAAGCTGCAAACAGACGGTTATCTAGTAGAAAGCAATAATATTAATTAAAAATACAGGGTGTAGGTGATATAAACAATAATTCATATGATTAATAACTCAACAACAACAAAACTTAAATCCAACTAATAAAGATACAAAATAAATCTCAATGGAAAACACGTGAGATAATATAGTAGCATCAACTAAGATCAAATCAAAAGTGAATAAAAATATCATCATCTCACCCTCAAGCCATCTGAAAGTAGTCCTTTCTTCTTAAGTCAATCCGCAATCCATGAGAAAATCCTACTAATTGCGTTGTGGACTTGTGGAAGGAGTCCTTGATGCTTCTCTAGTTCCAACACACAAGTCCACCCATGGCGTGAAGGTTACATCTTGGGATCCAAAGGAAAGAATTGTGGAATAGATTCTAATACTTTATCATGAAAATCTTATGATTCTAGTACTTTCAAGATAAACCTTTCTATCTCAACTCATTATTAATAAGGATTTCCTAGAAATTTTCCATAATATTAGGAGGTTCTTTTTTGTTTTAGTTTCAAGAGAATATAAATAATATCATCTTGCCAAGACTATATAATAAATCCAATAATTTCATCCCATCATCCATATCGAGCTTATATTATCATTCAACAATTAGTAAGTGATAAAATTAAGATCAAGTGAATATAATAAGTAATACATATCATACATGCTCCCAAATTATATAACCAATAATGCGCATAAGTTAATATATGTGCATAACAATGCCATGTAGTATGGTGCATGTATGTCTCATATACCTTAGTGATACCTACAATAGCACATCGGTCCCTTATTTTATATCATAGCCTATCTAAAAATTCCAAAAATCACACCTTGTTCCTTGCTTTTAATAACATAACCAATCTAGTGATGCCAAAAATCTCACCTTGTCCGTAGCTTTTCATATCATATATTAGTATCCTGATAATGCAAGAAAATGGTCCTTACCTTTAAAATCATATGCTAATATCATGACCATGTCATAAATCGCACATAGATGCTAGCCTTTCATAGGATAATCCTCTTTGCATTTATTTTTTATTATATATCATGAAAATGCAAGAAATCATACATCAGTCCTTGCCTTACATATCATAATCCTCTTTGTCTTTTTTTTTTTCATTTATATTTCTTGATAATATATAAAATTATGCATGGGCCCTTTTATTTTCTCTAACAGTCCTTTTTTTCTTTCTTTTTTCTTTCTTTTTTATGATAATGCAAGAAATCACACCTCGACCTTTGTCTTTTTAATCATATCATCATGTATGATGCAATATTGGATGGTGCTAGTTCTATGCTTTAAGGACTAGCCCAAGAGAATCAAGTCACGGTGACCATAAAGACTTAAAGAAGTGTTTGGGAGGACCTGCTTGTACTTAAACTAAAGCAATTCGATATTTGGATAATTTCTTGGATATTAAAGGGTGCCATGAAGAGATAGTAATCATGAATTTTCAAATTTATGATTTAGTGAATACCAAACAAAGACTTTATCTCATAAAGAGTATTTTTTTAATAATATAGTTTTTTCCTTTTATTAGATTAGTTTAAATAAGAAATTTTGGGTTTTATTTTCCTAAGTTGTTTTTAAATATTAAAAATTATCTCATGTGTGTGATTGTGAGCTTGGTTAAAACTATTGTTAGAAACTTGTTTAATAAGTGTGATTGGTATGGTATCTATCACCTCAAGGTCCACTTGTTAGGATTGGTGTTTAGTTGGTTATGTGATTATGTGTGTTGAATTCATATATTCATCGTTCTTAATCCATATCTCTATTTTGTCTTTCTTATAGAGTTGGAACTTCTTTGATCATCTAGTAGGATGTCTCCACTTTTAGTGAAGGTTGCCTACTAATTATTATTTTTTGTGGCTTTTAGAGTTCTTAATAGGATGGTTAACTCAATATATCTAAGTGATGAGGGGCCAAATTAATATATATTTTAGCCATTATTTCCTTATATCTTAATAGTTTTATTTATTTCTTGAGTAATAAATATAATAAATATTTGATATTGTGCTAATATGGTATATTATGGTGTAGGAATTATTTGACGC
>JBDJHY010815731.1:0-15199 GCA_039654485.1 Withania somnifera | reverse complement strand
TGCTAGATTGGCCCTGTAATCGATGTAACTGACCGCGGCCCCAGAACAAGACCCATTATAACCTCCATGTTGTTGTTGCCTCTTCTCGTTGTGGTGATGCAACTCACGATAGAGGGCTTCCATCGAATTTGTGTGATTAACCACAGCCTGAAAAGACCGACTATCAGAAACTAACAGTGCTACCGCGTCGGGAGCTTATCTCTAAACCCATAAGCAAATTGGAGGACTCTCTCCACCTCTGTAGGCATAAAATCAACCCCATAGACTGAAAGCTGATGAAATTTAGCCTCATACTCTGCAACAGACATAGAACCCTATTCAAGCCTCCTGAACTCTTCTCTTAGTCACTTTATCTCTGCCCTGGATACGAATTTCTTCATGAACACTTTATAAAATTTATCCCAAGTCGGTTGTGATGAACCTATGGGCCTATAGACGATGAATGCTCGCCACCACTGCTTAGCCACACCATGCATCTGGTAGGTGGTAAAGGTGTAGTGGTAAAGGCTACACCATGGGTTTGCAATACACCCCTGTTGTTCAATCTTTCTTCGCATTCAACTATGAACTCATGGGCATCCTCCCCTTGTACTCTAGTGAATCTTGGGGGATCCAACCCCAGGAATCTGGTCAGGAGCTTTTGCCCATATCTATCATAGCTGGTTGTTGCTCAATAGCAGGGGCAATGGTCGGCACTAGTATGACCTGAACAGGTGTAGAACTCACTGTTGGAACAATCAGTGACAGAGGCTGCACCGTAAGAATTGTAGTTGTAGGCTGAAAAACTAGAATCGTTGGTTGTGTTCCATATGTAGGAGGACCTCCAAAAGCATTGAGTAACTGCCATAATACACTACGAATATCAGGAGATGGAGCTACAGCAGCGACCAAAATAGGTTCTGCTATTGGCGCTATAACAGGTGCTGCAGGCACTGGTGGGACCTCAGAAGTAGTAGCTGGAATGGGCACTTGTGCTGGTGCTTTATCTATTTTCTTGCCTGTGGATAAACATGTACAAGATATTTGCAAAAGAGTGGTGACAAAAATGAGATTTTCAAGAAACCATCAAGGATATACGCACGATACATGATTCAAAAGAAAGAATTAATTTTCCTAAATATCATTATAGCCTCCTGAAGATAAGCAATAGACATCTCTGCATCGATCCGCAAGACTCTACCAGACATTGTTTCTATACACTGAGACCGACAAATCTAGGCTCTAATACCAACTTGTCACGACCTGATTTTGCGGATTATGATGGCACCTACTATTCCACCAGCAAGAAAACCAACCCCGTAGTCTGTAACCGAAGTGGAGGACTACTATATCAATGTGAAAAGAACAAATATAATAATCAGAAGATAAATAAGTGCGGAAGTTTAAAGAATCAAATAAACACCCCAAAACACGATATCAGTGTCAAACGAACCACTAAGTACAGAAATATGAAATCTGAATATCTAATACAATTGTGTCTCTGAAATACATGGAGATCAAATATGAATGCCAACGCCGAAGAGAAGCAGGTAAAAGCCGGATGCGATGCTCACCCTGAATCTATGAAATAGACTAAAATCTGATCGAGCAGCTGGTTGTAATCGCGGTTGGAAACCTGTACTCATATCTGCACATGTGCAAGTGTAGTATGAGTACAAGCTACGGAAGCAACCCGTACCCAGTAGACTTCGAGGCCCACTGAGAACATAAACAGTAACAAAAGCAGTAAATAACGAAATACAATACAGGGGTCACAGAAGCAACTAGCACAACCAGGGAAAGCTAGCTGCTCAAATAAGAATCAACTACAATTAGACAAGTAACACTAACTAATCACATAACAGGATCTCAGGCAATGAAGGAAGACGAACCCGAAATCCTTGGAATAATATATGTGAATAATAACGCGATAAACAGGAGTCAAAAGAAGACAGGAGTAGAATATGGACAGTATACGGATAACCTCAAGTAAAGTATGAAGGAATGAACGATAGTCTAAGGGACCAAAATCCCACATAGCATGAAGTATCTTTTAACCAATAATAATAATTTAACAGTAATAATTGTAATAAAGTAATGCAAATAAATGCTGACAAGTCCCCCAGAAAAAAGTGCAGCGACACAAAAACACGCTAACCCGTAAGCATCCATATACTACAAGGGGTACACTGAAGAAAATAAGTACAAAATGTAAATGCAATCATATGAAGTAACCAGTCCTGCGTACGCTCCTCCTCTGGTACCCTTAGACCTAGCAGAGAGAACCCATGGAAGCTTAACCTAAATATTCTTTGTATATCTCCCCGATGCCATATACCCTCCTTTGTGTCAGTCATAGCCCGGAGGCAAGGTCCATGGGGGTATGCTCACCACTTACAATCTCTAACATCATCATAACCTCACATCCCAACTCTCAGAGACTCAAGGGTCTCAACAGGTGGCATCTCATGCCTAATCTTAATAATCTCATCAAAACCATCCTCGGAAAGTCAAGGTGTACAATGCCTGTATGTCATAGTATCACCAATATTCCCAATAGATTGGGTATTATCAAGTTTTCTTAACCAGTAGTACCATATGTGTCAAAAAGTTGTACTCACTTCCGTACGATGATGGACTTAAGTCCCAGTGGATGTACTCACTGTCAAATGGAGTCGGTCTCAAGTCACAATATTTATTAATCGAATACTATTTCTCGGTGCCAGAAGGTAAAGCCTGGACTAAGACAAGTAAAAGTAATATTACTGGGAGCTCGATACAACGCCAAGTCTAAAATAGTTAAAAGTTATTTACTTATATTATTATTAAATATTCCAATTCATGAACTTATATCATTATTCATCATTATTACTCAAATCAGTCTCTGGCCTTTGGGCTCAATAATCAAGTTATGATACTGACCCAGCCCCAATGCATGAACATCGGTGCCATATGCCCAACCTCTCATATCATGAATGCATAACATATCAGCATATGATCATGTAATAGCAATTTCCTATGCCTTGCACAAATACCTAGCCAACTTCTAAGTCACAAGCATCGTATCAGTCGAATGCTAAAATATAAATATTAACATAGAACAGAAAAAATAATGGTACATTATCACTATATCTACCTAGCTACCCAACCACAGATGCTATTTAGTATAATTATTAAAGTTATAAGCCCAGAGATAGCCCCATAGAGCCTACCTGTTGTCCGACGATAAAGCGCTGCAAATTCACGCATCTTACTCCGACTGACGTGAAATGATCTTTAAATGATATGAAACTTGTGTCAAAGTATTATATATATGAGTCTAACGGTATAATTTATACTAAATTTCAGACTGGGCCTAAAATTGGCTTACGGGGCCTGCTCGTGAAAATGAAAAATAAATTGTACTACGAGGTTTCAAATGTTACCAGGAACTCGTGCTCGAAAGTTAAGAACAATTCAAGTGCGTGAAGGGCTTCAAAACAGCCTGGACAAATTTGACATACATGGGGTCAAAATGTAATTTTTATGGATTAAATGTTGGAAATTTGAAGTGTTAATTAGACATGAAAATATACTCAAGGAATAAATAATTACGCAACAATATATGGATTATCGCATGACATTATCAATTTCATCAATTGAAGTTCATTATGGAGGAAATCAATAAAACTAAGAATGAAAAGCGATTAAGACTTACCTAAAACGCTAAGGAATCGAAGAACAATGATGTGGGAATTTTTCTTAGCCTTTGAATCATGGTTGGGAGTGGTTTTTCACTCTGAAACTGAAGAAATCGCAAGGTTTCTTTGGAAATAAAACCATGGGGGTTGTATAGGGTTTTTTTTATAAAAATGACAGGTATTTTACTCATCGTGATCGCATGACTTTACTACACGATCGTGTAAAGTATGGGGAAATGAGGTATCGCGATCATGTGAGCTTCCTCGTGATCACGTAGAGTCATTAGCAAGAGAGTCGCGATCGTTTAGGACCTCATCACGATCATGTGAAGTATTGGTCATTGAATTGCACTAGATTTAGGTTTGACAGCAGAATCAAAAGAAGAAACATACTCCGAATCACCACTCAAAATACATTCAAAGTCCAATTTTGACAAACCAAATACATATTATATGTGAAAAATATATTTTGAGCATAAGGGAATTGACAAAATAAAAAATGGAGGTTATTTCAGAAAAATATTGACCGAGTCAACACTTAAGCTAAATTCAAGAATTTTCTGCTTACACCTGAAAAATTCAACGACAAGTCCAAAAATTGAACCAACACCTCCATTAGCCGAAAATCATCATTCTGGAGCTGTTGAAATCCTCAAAATTTCGATCCAACACTCCAAACACGAAAATACCACACAAGCTTCACTTTAGGCCATAAACTTAATTAAAATCCACAAATTGACATAAATTGCAAATGAAAACTCCAAAACATGAACTTAAGGTCAATCTCAATCTTTTTTGGGATTTTAGAGCTAACAAAACTGTCAAATTTAATTTCATGATCGTCTTGAAGGAAAGTTGATTTTGGTCAACGAGTACTTAGTTTTATGCTCTAAAATAGGCAATTTGAGATATTTCTCAATCGAGTCGCCAAGGATCCGAACTACTGTCCCAGCAAGTCATAAATGACCTGGGGAAACTACCGAAATACTCTAGAATACAAAACCTCGCGTATTTATCATAAATGACCATGAGGGTCATTACAATATAACTACTACATAAGCATATAAACACTTTGTAAAAGAGACATTGAACCTCAATATACTTTAACTTTAAACAAATTAATCAAATTTTTATCTTGCCCTTTAGTAGAGCCTTTAAAATAACTTAATCTGATAAAATACGTATTACCCATAATAAAACAATGCTATTGATACCCATATTATCATATTTTAATACAAGGTCAAAGAAATTAATTGCAAAGTTAAACCTGAAATCTCAATTCAAATCTAGATTTTTTTTAATAAATCATGTTTACCATAGCTTGGGGAGTTAAATTATGAAATTTTATTAAAATTTGAGTTCTATTGCACATTCAAATGTCAAAATATCATTTCTAGTTTAGGTCAAAAGCCAACAATTTGAATTTTTGAAAAATCAAAAAATAAAAGATGAAATCATGAAATATGTACTAAAATAGGTAGATTTTGAAATTTGAAGCTTATACAATTATCAAGTCTCTAAAATCCTCTTAGAAACTTCCTAAGTGTCTTATAAATCTCCTATTTTTGGATTCCAAATGTGAAAGAAATAACCCAAAAAAGCCCTTATAAGGACTTAAAAGGTGAAAAAAAGATAAAATTATCTCTTATTAAAATAATACAAAAATTTACAAAATGGTCTTCCAAAAACAGTGGAATCAATCCACGTGTCTGGAAGGGCTCTTGGATTCCCAAGAAAAGCAACAGAACACTAACCCATTTCTCGGTCTACTTCATTTTAACACTTCAAAATTTTAGCTAGAATTTGAAATATTCTATGTGCACTTTAAATCTGGGTTCTACGAGTTTCCACTTGTATCCAGGTGATAAAAATTCTTTTCTAGATTGTGGGAGTAGTGTCTAACATCATAAGAAACTCCTAGCACAAAGTTTAGCTCGAAACTTTTCTACCGATCTTGTGTTCGTATTGTTTCATGTATGTGATGACTTCAAATGATTATATCTCCTAATATATAATGAGTTATGTGAATCATAACCTATTCACATAAATATCTCTGAGATTATTTCCTAATCCAACAAACCGCGTGTAATTTTGAAGTCTGAGAACAAAGTTATAAGAATTTTACTAAGCCTTTCATTGCATAGAAATTACAAGAGCTCACTATTTTGTTCCTGAAATATATCACTTTGTGAGGCTATGAAATTTATGGGGAGCCTCACAACTTTAATCTTAAATGAAAATTGTAGCCTCACTTCGTGAGGCATTCAGATAGGTTATGTCGATTTTCAATTATTAGTCTATCATTCCTAGGGGAATTTGGGTAATTTTGCTAGCCTTTAAAGGAATAATATAAGTTGTTTTAACCTCTATAATGGAAATATAAAGGCCACACTTAGATAAATTCATTATTTTTTTTGTCATTCTCTCAATAAAAAAAAATCATCAAGCGTAGACTTCTCCTTTTAACTCACAGACCTAGGGTTCCTCTTCAAGGGCTTCCAAACCTTCTCCAATCTCCATTCATGGTACATTAATGTTTCAAAAAAGGTATGTGGGAATTCAACAGGGGTTACCTTTCACCCCTATGTCCAAACCTTTTATCTTTAAATTGATAATTAAGAAGTAGTAAGTTACAAGGTTTCTTCAATTCATACTATATGTTGAGATTATCCTTACTTGTATGCTCATTGTTGGTATTGATCACTTTAAATAAAGTATACATAATATATAATAAATATGTATGTCCTTATAATTTAGGGTTATAAGTTTTTGTGTTCATATGAGTTAGACTTTATAAGGTTGTAGAATTCTTCGACTTAGAGAGTTGTGGTAGTAGTGTTATGATACGAACATGAGATTTGATAAATTTTACATATTAATTGGTAAAAATGCATTACCTTTGTACCAAAGTGTCTTACTCATCAAGATTTTGATAAGTATTTTTGAAATTGATGAGTTTGATTAGCATGAACGAAGATTGTAGTACAAGTCAGAAATTCATGTTTCTACTTGAGCTTTACGAATAATATAGCTTGGTTTCAAGTCATTTAGAATAAACATTAAGGTTTGGTTTTATTAATATTCAATTCATAGTTGTATTAAAAAATAATTTTTTAACCATTTGGATTCCAAGTTTATGAAGTAGGAGTCTATAAGACAGTTATTGCCCAAAGGGGCTAAGAAAGTTTTGATTGATCATAAGATAATAAATGTTTTCACTGATCAGGAAAGGAAAAGATGTTTCATTTTGCAAAGAAGTATTAGCACCGAGTGGATTGGGCATGAAGTTCCCATCCTTTAACTACGTTTCCAACTACAAGATTATATTATGACCTAATTAGAGCCTATTTGTTTCTAGTCTTAGAGGGCGCACTAGGAAAACTTAGCATTTTCCCTCTACTGTGGCAAGGTTTACAAATCTCACTCAACATAGTGTTATATGCTAGACTTCTTAGTAACACACAAAGTATGTCGATTGTAGAAACTTCTCAAGGATAAAAAATGTAAGTTTTGTAGTAAGAAGAAAAGAAGGTTTTAGATAAGTGTCTTATCTTGATAAAATTAAAGACGTAGAATATGTTTTACTGAGATTTCATAATACTCTTGAGAGGTGATGTTTATTGGGTTTTACCTAATATCCAGAAAGGTAAAGTTTTCTATAAATTATCATTTGAACATTAGGATTTATAGAATCCGTACTTACTGTTTTCATAACTAAATAAATGATGATTTTTACTCTAATGACTCCATTATTTATGAAGAAATTTAGAGTCTTTTAAATACTTGATGTTATAAATACATCCACTTATCCTGTATAATTATATCAGCATGATAGTGGTCAATAAGATTTCGTTAGCAGTAGTTATTTAAATTTTAATAATAAATGATACTACTGTATATTATTTCTTCTCAATGATTGAGTGTCAGCTTCAAAGTTGTTTATGCATTGCATAGACGACTTCATGTTTTATACATTACTGTTGAGCATATTTCTATAACATATTATTACTACCCTCTGCATTCTCAGTACCTTCTATGTACTGATTGCAAACTTTTTATGCTACATATTTTACCATATGTAGATCCTGCCAGCCATCCAAACACTTGTGGCTGATTGAATCTACATTCCCTAGTTAGAAGTGAAGTGGTAAGTTCTCATATCATCTAGGAGCTCGAATTGGATTTTCATTATTCTCTATTTTGAGTAGATGTGTGACTCTAGATTTATTTCGTTTTATCTTTTGCTAGCCAGAGGCATTATTCTAGAAATTATAATATTCCACTGTGTAGTGGCTATTAGACATGGTTTTGAGTTAGTAGTATTTTGAAATTGAGTTTTCACTGTTTATTCATATTGACTATTGATTGTTGCAATATGAATTCTACCTTGATATTTTTATGATATTTCTTACTAAGTGTGTGGGATAGAGATGAGAATTCAAACAAGGGTCCATCCAAAGCTACTGAGGCAACTTGGTGGCTACAAATGCCTTATCAGTTCCACGGGGTAGCTTTGGGCTTTGACAAACTTTATATATGAGAGTGTTAGGTTTAGGTGTCCTAGGGTATTTGAAATCCCACAATAGGTAGAGTCTCTTTTATGGGTATGAACTGGAGCATACTTATAACCTAGAAGCTATTAAATGTTTAGGAAAGTTTCTCTTTATTAATGTCTTTGTGCTGTGGAGTTTAACTCTGAGAAATATTTTTTGAATTGTTCCTTATGCATTTCGAATCATGCTACCCAGGAGATCACCAATTCATAGAGTAGCCATCATAATAATCCAGAAATCAATATTAGTCAGATTAGGCCCCTCAGTATTTGGTTTTCCTAATAAATTCTTCCCTAACCCCATTTCTTATTTTGTGATGAGTGGTGTTAGTCAAAATGGAGTGTTAGTAAAGACTTACTTTTGGTAGATATTATAGGTTTAATCAAAGTAGCATGTTATGGTAGAATGATCCTAGAGCTATAAATGTAAAGTCAAAAGTGTAGAAGTTAGATTGGGGCCTAACTATTGATTAAGGTAGGTAGTCAGATGTTATATGATTATTTGGGAGTAGTGGAATGGTATGTATTGGTGTGTTGGCTAAGAAATAATAAGTTAGTATTTTTGCATGATAGTGCGAGAAGGAGAAGGGATTAATTGTTAGGAAGACTTAGGTTATGTTGTGGTTGAGTATGGTAAGGATATGTATAGGCCTGAATCTGTTAGCGTGGATGGTTGAGATTTTACTTTCCTATTGTTGTTTCTTATAGGTTTAGTGTTACCCAATTATGATTTAGTAGTTGTAAGTCTAAAAAATGATGAGAAGTTGTATGTTATCCGTATTTAGTATTGAAAGATAATCTTGAACTCTAAATGAGTATCCTAGAATGAGGTAATATAGTATGATGGTGGATAAAGAATTGAATATATGATGTGAGTATACTAAAGAGAGTGTTGACCTTTTCATGTTAGACTTTAAGGAAGGATGTAGTTAAGAAGTTATTTTAGAGGAAAGTCCTAGAAGTAATCCAAGTGTGAGTCCTAGAAATAATCTAAGTGTGAATAGTTGCAGTCCTTAAAAAGAGGAATTTTGACATTCAAATGTATAGTGAGTGTTGACCTTATAGAGTAGTTGGTTGTAGCCTAGTATAGAGAGGAATCCCAAGGCTTAGAAATTTTTTTCTCGTAATGAGGAGATGGAAAGAAGAAGGACCAATAAAGTCTTATTACCCTGGTAGTAAGCATCCCTGCTATAGAACTATGATCATATGACGAACCATTCATTCAATCTGTACTCTATGTAATCTATTCAAAGATGAAATTTCATTTCATGGCGTTATTCATGCATCTTATGAAGGTTTACATTTATGTTCAATTTCTAGGATAAGAAGTAATTATTTCAGATAACATGACAGTCTTACTTTTGATGTGGATTTTCTTTTAGCTTATGATGTTAATTATAGATTTCATACTAAGATTCATGAATCCAACTTCCGTTATATTCCACTTATTAGTTTTATTTCATGACTTTTGTTTTTAGACCCCAACTTGAGTGCTGAGAATGTGATAATGATGTATTCCTTTGCAGTAGTGATGTTTAGGCTTTATGTATGAGTTCCAAGGTTAGAACTTGATCTATAACCTCTATAGTATATGGTCATGCTTTTCTTCCTGTAGTGATTTTATGTATGATGAGGTAGGTAGTAGTGAATGAAGTTGAGTAGAAGCTACGATAGGAAGATAGTATATGCCCAATTAGTAGTAGTTTTAGGGTGCCCTGGTCAACTAAGATTTTAAGTGTTCTAGTAGTGAATGTGTAGAATTATTGATTTTAGTGATGTTAAAAATATCCCTAGATGGTTTAGTTTTAGCTTCAAGAAAGCTATAATTTGGAGTATATCAGTAGGCTTGAACATTTTGTTGATAGAGGTGCGTATGATTATAGTATGTGTCTCTCTAATTTGGAGCTTAAAATTTATTGATTCTAGGGATAAGAATAAGCAATGATATCTTGGATATGAAATACTGAATGTCATGGCTTCGACTAGTATGATCCTATTTTGTATTGTCTTTTTACCTCAAGGTTAGTCTTGAAAATAATAAGAACATGTGATTAGCGTTAGAAGTTTGCAAATATCGATACCTTTATGATAGTTCTGAAAAGTGAGAAAAGTGTTTCAGTCGAGGAAGTATGGTTGGAGAGTGATTTCTAAGCTAGAAATTTTCAGTTGTATTGTTAAGGACAAAGTATCCCTATCCTCTTTTCAGACCTTTAGTTCTTATGTTTCCTATCATATAATTTAAGATTCAAATGAGTATTACGTCAAAGCCCATGTATTTCCTATTCTATAAGCCTAGATTTGATGGATGAGATGCTCAGATGATTTTATGTTAGTAATTCTTATCAAAAGGGTCGTTATGATATCATACCTTTTGTGTGTCAATGCTAAGTGTATCTCCCTTGAATCTCATGCTCATTCTTATGCACTCCTTCATGGATATACATATAGTCCATCATGACTGTACCATTCAGTTGATAAGTATAGCCCCAAGGAAGACAAAAGATGATATGTTTTGATTTGGTTTAGTTCAAGTAGTTGTTGTCAGCTACATGTCAGTTCCTTGCACTAATATATATTGTTGTTGCAACCCTTAGTAGTTATGAGAAATCTTTTATGTAGTACTCCACTCTATCCCACCTTTCATGAGTCTCGATACACGTATTCGTACTTGAAGCATCCAGTCTGTTTGTTCAAGCCAGGTCAGTAGACATCTTGTGCATGTCTAGTTTAGTGTAGTCAGTGTCACATATATGATTAGTATCCAACTCATTCTGAGGTAATAACATCTCCCTTCAGATACCCTTATGTTTGTTAGTTGTAATTAACATGTAGTATTATATGAGTACCATTGACTGCATTCATGTTTTACTTTTAGAGTTCATGGTAGTAAATTCAGTCATTGTATTATGCA
Source organism: Withania somnifera (assembly GCA_039654485.1). Classification (NCBI taxonomy): domain Eukaryota; kingdom Viridiplantae; phylum Streptophyta; class Magnoliopsida; order Solanales; family Solanaceae; genus Withania; species Withania somnifera. The sequence goes on along the minus strand of JBDJHY010815731.1, from coordinate 4,077 downwards.
TGTCAATTCTGTTAGTAAGAAACTTTTTCATGAACTATTCATGATGTTTTAGTGATCAGTAAGTCCTCTCAAAGTAAATACTCTCATATTCACCTTAAATCTTTATTCAAGGATGAATGATCTCAATAGGGAGATAATTTACATGCTAAACCTTATCTACAATTTGAACCATTCTATATGCATGTTTAAGTCTAGGTTCTATTAATTTTTGCTTGTATCTAGGTGATAAAATCATTTCTAAAGAGTGGGAGTAGTTTTTAACATGATTCAGGATCATAAGAAACTCCTAGCGTAAAGTTTAGTCGAAACTTTTCTATCCGTGTTGTGTTCGTATCTTGCCTCTTCTCGAGTTTGGAGCATGAATCGTTTTGGCTTTGCTACTTGCCTAAAAATGGAGCTTTTATACTGGACCTTCCACTTTGGTGTAGTTTTTGTTTTCATGCATTTGTAAAATTTAAGTGATTATATCTCCTAATCTATGAGGAGTTATATGATACATAATCTATTTGAAAAAAGATATATGAGTATAGTTTCTAACCAATAAACCGCATAGTAATTTGAGATTCAAGTAAAGAGTTATGAGAATTTTACAAAGCCTCACATCATGCAAAAATTCTAAGAGCTCATTATTTTTATCTTGGAATAGCCACAGTTCATAAGGATATGAAACTTTGGGGAGCCTCATGTCATGAGGCTTATGAAAATTTTGTAGCCTCACTAGGTGAGGCTTTAAATAAAGACAGTGCATATTTTTAGCTTTTAGTCTATCATTCCTAGGGGAGTTTGGGTAATTTTCCTAGCATCTAAAGGACAAATTTACATCATTTTAACATCTTTAAGGGCGATATAAAAAAGGCCAAGCTTAGAGAATTTCGTCAGTTATTTCTCATTCTCTCAACAACTAAAAAAAAATCAAGTGTAGACTTCTCCTTTCAACTTATAAACCTAGGGTTAATCTTAAAAGGCTCCAAGAACCTTCTCCAATCTTTGTTTGGTACGTTAAGGCTTCGAAAAATGTATGTGGGATTTCAACAAGGGTTGCCTTTCACCCTTGTGCCCAAATCTTCCATCTTTAAATTGATAATTTTGAAGTAGTAAGTTACACGGTTTCTTCAGTTCATATAATATATTGAGATTACCCTTCTTAGCATGTTCGTTGTTGGTTATTGAGAACTTTACATAAAGTCTACATAATATATCATGAATAAGTATATTCTTATGAGTTAGTTTATGACGTTGCATGTTCATATGGTTAGAGGTATGAGATTGAATCTTTTCCCTAGTTAGAGAGTTGTGTTAATAGTGTTTTGACGTGAACACGACATTTGATAAATTTTGTATATTATTCATAAAACTTGATGATATAAAGCTTGAAACTTGACAAGTATTTTCAAATTTTATGAGTTTGATTAACATGAATGAAAGTTGTAGTTAGAGTCACAAAATCATTTTTGTACTTGAGTTTTATGAAGAAAATCATCTTGGTTTCAATTTAATAAGAATAACCTTTGAGGTTTGGTTTTACGAATATTTAATTCATAGTGCTTCTAAGAAAATGTTTGAAAATTTTGATTTCAAGTTTATGAAGTAAGAGTCAATGTCTATAAGACAGTTATTTACCCAAAGAGGCTAAGACATATTTTGCCTGAAAAGGCTAATGAAGCTCTAATTCATGAGTTACAAACTAAGAAATGTTTTCACCGGTGAAGAAACGAGCAAAAATTTTTGTTTTTGGGAGAAGTAGTAGAACCGAATGAATTGGGTGTGAAGTTCTTGTGCATAACTATTGTGCCAGCCATAGGATTATATTATGGTCCAATGAGAGCCTATTTGTTTCAAGTCTTAGCAGATCAACTAGGAAAACATAGGATTTGCCCTTTATCTTGGCTAGGTTTAGGGAGCCAACAAGCATAGAATTATATATTGGACTTTGTAGCAACGCATCAAAGTATGTCGGTTATTGATCTCCCAAAGGATGAAAAATGTCAGTTTTGAAGTAAAAGGATGATAAAGAAGGTTTTAGCTAAGTGTTTTTTCTTGTTAAAATTAAAGATGTTTGAATATGTTTTACTGAGTTTTTAATACTCTTTAGAGGTTATATTTTACTGAGTTTTACCTATATTCTAGAAAGGTGAAGTTTTATTTATAAATTTCAAGTTTTCTATAAAAGTTGCATATTGGGATTTGTAGCTTAGATTCAGAACTACAATTATCATAATTAAATAAATGATCACTTCTACTTAATTATGTACACATTATTTATGAAGAATTTTAAAGTCCTTTCAATACGTGATGTTATAAATACATCCACCTATCATGTATGATTATGTACACATGGTAGTGGCCAGTCAGTTTATATCAACATAGTAGAGAGTTAAAAGTTTAATAATAAATGATGTTCTAGCATATTATTGCTTCTCGATGATGAGATTTAGAGTCAAAGTTGTTCATCCATTGCATAGACGAGTTCATGGTATATATATTATCATTGAGAATATTGCTATAGCCTATTATTACTTATCCATGCATACTCAGTACTTTTTATGTACTGTTGCATACTTTTATGTTGCATATTTTACCACATATAGATCCTGCCAGCCGTCCGGACGCTTGTGGTTGACTGAACCTACATTCTTAAAGTTATAAGTGAAGTAGTGGGTTTTGTCTGATTCGGGAGCCTGAACTATAGTTTAATGATTCTTTATTTTGAGTAAAGTTGGGACTTTTGAGTTATTTCATTTTATTTTTTGTAATCCATAGGCATTGTTCTAACAATTATGTTATTCACCTTTGTATTGGTTTTTAGACATGGTTTTGAGTTAGTAGTATTTTGAGATTGAGTTTTCTCTTTATTCGTATTGATTATTGAATGTTGTGAGATGCCTACTACCTTGATATTTTTATAATATTGCTTCCACTGAGTGTGAGTAATAAAGATGATCATTAACCCATGTGTCCGTCCAAGGCTAATGAGGCAATTTGGAGGTTACAGATGCCTTGTCACTTTCAGGGATAACTTTGGCCCGTGACATTTATAGACCATGAAATCAATTTACAGACCGTAGAATGATCCATGGTTTAGTTCCATAGATCTTTCTTCAGGACTCCAATCCATGAATGGTTCCACGATCTATGGAACCAATTTCACGAATCATGGAATGTATTTCACGGCTCATTGAGCACCAATAGATCAAAACAATCCTCAAAATTCGTTTGAAACTTTGTGAACTCAAATCACATATACACGCAAATAATCTCGGTGTTTCGGACTCAATATACTATCAAATATAATTCTAAGATTTTTTTGACCCGATATCCATCAGTTAAACATATTAATATTAAATCTCAAGTTAACACATCTACATGCATGAATTTACACTTAAAATATTTGAATCCAAACAAAGAATCATTCTAGTCTAAAAATAGCCTCTCAAAGCTACTTAAATCATTGGATTTTTAATTAAAGATACGAGTTAATGAAACATTGACCAAATCAAGCTCTAAAACCTCATAAAATGCACAAACCACCACATGACCCAACTCTTAAGGTATCATGCTAAACCTAAATCTTACCGCATCAATGCCTCAAAACTCACACTGAGCAACTATGGTGAGGGATCAAATCTTTATTTCATAAGAAGAAACAAAAATGACAAATGAGTCATTATAGATTTTACTCTGATTAAGTTATTCAAACTGGAGTTTCTAGATTTACGAGTATACTGACATCTTCCTAATCACACACATTTCTTATTCAATTGCATATCATTATGGAAATCATAAAAATATAGGTTATATATAAAAAAAATTCACATTTCAACACGTTTCACTTATTCCAGTCTTTTTATATTGATTCGTTATTTTATCCATCCCAAGCCCGTCGGATTAAAAATAATTCTACCGTCAATCCTATGTTATGTAAATATATTTTATATTAGTTATTTTTATGGAGGTCAGCATTTTTAATTTTTAACAAAACAAACCTCTGGAGTCAAAAATTTCAATTAAATATACCATATGAATGTAAATTTCCCAATTTAACCAAAAACACACACACTGTCTCTCTCTTTTCGAACA
>JBDJHY010815516.1:0-15200 GCA_039654485.1 Withania somnifera | reverse complement strand
GTAAGATTGTGCTGCAAGATGTGCAAATGGCGTCTCAAGGGGGATTCGCATTAGGTCAGAACGCAGGGTGTGTTTGATATAGAGTTGAAGAGGTTTTGAGTTGATTATTAGCCTTAGCTGTAGGTGTGTCTCAGTGCAAACTAGATAGGTATACGGTGTTTGAGTTTTTTTGGGTTGTGAAGTGAAATATTTCTGGATAATGGATTGTTGAGTTACCGTTCAACTATTTCGTATGTCGGATCGTAATTGGTTGATAGGTTCATAGAATTGATTTTTGAGAGTTGATACGACAGGGATGTAATGTTGAGTATCACGTGGAATCACTTATTATGAGCTCTACTCCTTTCATGTATGTAATTTAGCTATTGCGTGATTTAGCAGACTATTATTGCGCGTTGAGACTTGGCAGAGTAGTTGCAGTAGTGGAAGTTGTTTCTTATTTTTTGTGAGTGCCATTAGTTAGAGTTTCATTGCTTCCAAGATAATCATATTGGCTTGTCGTAATGTGTTCGTCCATTAGGGTGTCTTTCCCCCATAGTTTCAGTTATTATCATATCATGGAGGTTTTGTGGCTATTACTGAGGTTGGTGAGAAGTAGGGAGGATAGTTGTACTCGAGAGCTTATAGAGTGGGTCTAATTTTAGTATTCATGTGGAGGTTCTCGTAGCGTCGTCTCCCCACAGCATGACGATGTGCTGTTGGTAAACATTGGGTGTTCGTTAGAGTAGTGATTGATTTTGGTCTTGGTTTTAGTTTTGAGATAGTTTGTGATTATTTGAGGAATTTTGGTTGCAAGTATTGGTATTTGATCTTTAGTAGGATTGTGGTTAACTTGTATACGTGGTTTACAGCTTGTGGAGTTGTCATGGATGCATATGTTGAGTTTTATTGCCTTAGTTGGTGTCTCTCTTCATGCATCTCCCCTCTATTTTGACTTTCGGAGATGAAAGTACTTTTAGTAGTAGATGTTGTGATGACCCTTATGGTCATTTATGATAAACACATGACATTTTGCATTGTAGAGCATTTCAGTAGTTGCCCTAAGTAATTTATGACTTGCTGGGATTAATAGTTCGGATCCCTAGCATCTCGGTTGAGAAATATCTCAAATTTCTTATTTTAGAGCTTAAAATTAAGTAATCATTGACCAAAGTCAACATTCCTTCAAGCCAAGCTCGAAATTAATTTTTGGAAGTTTCGTTAGCTCCGGAACACCAAACAAAGTCAAGATTGACCTTAAATTTGTGTCTTCGAGTTTTCATTTGCAATTTATGCCAATTTGTGGATTCTAGTTAATTTTAAGGCCTAAAGTGGAGCTTGGGTGGTGTTTTGGTGTTCGGAGTGTCGGATAAGAATTTTGACGTTTCCATCAGGTCCAGAATGGTGAATTTAGGCTAGTTTTACTGTTTGTACCCTTCCCAAGGAGTTTGTGCTCGATTTGAGTGGTTTTATGGTCAGTTAAAAATTTTCTAGTTTTTTTAAGTCTTGGTTGGGGGTTATTTCAGTAATTTGTTGAGTCTAGAATGTATTTTCATGTAAAATGCATATTTGGTTAGTTAAAATTGGACTCCGTTTCATTTTTAAACATCAGTAAATTTTTTGAATAATGGTTGTTTACTGGTGCAGCTTTGATCGATTTATCATCCATGAATGATAAATTGGCCAAAACTGTTGAAAAAGCGCAATGTATGATAAATCGGACCAAGTGTGCGATAAATCAGCAATACCGATTTATCGATACTTTTTGTCTGACATAGAGGCACTTGGGGGTTTTTTATATAGTCTTCTACCCATTTTTTGGGTATTATTTTCAAACTTTTCCCTTGTTTTCTCTCAAAAAATTGTGCAATTTGTCTTGGAAATTCCCCTAAAATTCATAGAAAATTCCTTGAAGAATTTGTACATCATCCACACCTTTAGTAAGTGATGGTATCCGTTAAGTTTCACTAAAATCATTGTTCTTCTTCCATTAATTCCCTAGTCATGAACTTTTGATTCCTTCAATGATATTCAAATTTATGTAGTAATTCCTTGCTCCTTAGGATTATTATTCATCGTAGTAACGTTTCTTTCTAAATTCAACGTATAAATGCATAAAGTTCACTCAATTTTCTATGGGTTGTTCAAAAGGATTTCCCTACTCAAATTGTGCTCAATTTTGGAGCACGGGTTCCTAATGACATTGGGCACCCTGTGGCGATGTTTATTTTGCGTTCAAGTGAGCGGGCCCTGTAGGCCCGATTTAGGCCCAATTTTAGGCCCACTCCAAAACTTAGTATATAATGTACTGTTAGACTCATATTAACATATAGAATACTTTGAAGCAAGTATCAGATCATTCAGAGATCGTTCGGTGTCAGTCAGAGTAAGATTCGTGAATTTGCAGCGCTTTATTGACGACAAGTAGGCTCCGTGGGGTTATCTCTGATCTTATAGATCTAATAATTGTACTAAATAGAATCTGTGGGTTGGGTAGCTAGGTGGACATAGTGATCATGTACCGTTCATTTGTTCGTCCCGTATAGATATATATTTTGGAATCCGATTTATATGGTGTCTGTGACTTAGAAATTCGCTAGAGATACCTGTGCATTCCATAGGAAATTGTTATTATATAATTACATATTGATATATACTTGTTTATATGTTGTGCATTCATGACATGAGAGGTTAGGCGTATGGCTCCGATGAGATTACATTAGGGCTGGGTCAATACCAGCACACGATTATTGAGCTGCAGAGGTTAGAGACTGGTTTTAATAATAATGATGAGTAATGATTTAAGTTGATAAATTAGAATATTTAATAATATTATAAGTAAATAACCCTTTTAACGGTTTTAGACTTGACATTGTATCGAGCAGCCAATAATACTATTTTTACTTGTTTAGTCCAGGCTTTACATCTTGGCATGGGGAAATATCATTTAACTAATAATCGCTGGGACTTGAGACCGACTCTACTCGGCAGTGAGTACAGCCTCTGGAACTTGAGTTCTTCGTCATACGATAGTGAGTACAACTTTTTGAAACTTATGGAACTACTAGTTATGAAAACTTGATAATACCCTATCTATTAAAGATATTGGTGATATTATAATTTATAGGCATTGTACACCCTGATTTTCTTGAGTATGACTTGATTAGACTATTGATACTAGGAAAGAGATGCAAGACTACTTAGACCTTCGAGGCTTAGAGATGGGGGATGTGGGGTTATAATTATGTTAGAGATCATATATGGTGACACACCTCCATGGACTTTGCCTCCGGGCTACGGCGAGACAAAGGGGGGAGGTATAGGGCAGAGGATAGATATACCGGGATATATAGGGGACTTGTCATCATTTATTTGGATTACTTTAGGTAATTATTATTATTGAGTTGTTATTGATAATTAATTGATACTTCATGATATATGGGATTTTGCCTTAGATTATTATTCATTCATTCATCTTTTACTTGAGGTTACCGGTATACTGTCTATGTCTTCCTTCTAACTTCTTGACTCCTGATTTATTAAATAATTATTCACATATACTGCTGCAAGGATTTTGGGTACGTTTTCCTTTATTTCCCGAGATCCTATTATGTGATTAGCTAGCGATACATGTCTACTTATACTTGATTCTTGTTTGAGTAGCTAGCTTTCCTTGTTATTACATTTGCTTTTGTGACCCCTTTATTGTATTCCTTTATTTACTGCTTTTATTATTGTTATATGCCTAGTGAGAACTTAAAGGCTACTGAGAACAAGTTGCTTCGGCAGCTTGTACTCATACTACCCCTGCACGTGTGCTGATCCGACTATAGGTTCCCAACCGTGATTACAAACCGTTTCTCGTGCATTTTTACATTCGACTTCTGAGTTTTAGGGTGAACTTGGAGTTCATCTTTTACCTATTTTTTCTTCAGCTTAGCATTTCTATTTGATCTCCATGTATTTCAAAGACACAGTTGTATTAGGCATTTTAGATTTCTTGTTTTTGTACTTAGTGGTTCGTTTGACACTGATACCCGGTTTTGGCCATTTCTATTGACTCTATATATTTTCGTTTCTTTCCTTTATACTGTTTATTAGACTTGTACTTTCCATAATTGATATAGTAGTCCTCTGCTTTGGACTACGGGGTTGGCTCTCCTACTGGTGGAATAGTAGGTGCCATCATGATCGGAGAAATTAGGTCGTTACAGCCACCACCTTGTGCCAAGTGATAATGTATCTCAATGTGACGAGCGTGATTAACCTCTACCAACAATAGGATACCCTGGGTAAGCAGTAACTCAACATCTGCCTGTAACTCTGATCTCAATCCAGCTGATTGTGGACCTGCTTAGCCTATGTCGACATAATAGCAGCCCTATACCTCAAAAGCTTTCTGAATCGAGCCTTATACTCAAAAGATATCATTGATTCCTACTTAAAGTCAATAAACTGAGATATGAGCTCCTCACAAACTGACTCCATGTCATAAGCGCTTACCCTGTCAGTCTGCTCTCTCTATATGCTCTCTACCAAGACTTAGCCAACCTCTATCGATACCCAATGAAGTTAACTCCATGTATCTCTCTCAAACCCAAATTCTGCAGCCTCTCCTCGCACACTGCAATAAGACTCCATGTGTCTCTCAAACCCAATGTCTACAACCTCTCTTCGCACTCTACAAAAAACTCATAAGGATACTGTCTGAAATCACCAAAGAATCTTGGAGGCCCCATATGGATAAAATGAATATGCATATTCTAATCCTCAAAATTCATAATAGAAACTACATGTTAAGGATGGACTGGCAGCTAAACCAGTGGTACCTTTGGAATAGGCTGTGGAGGGGGAACTGTGGCTTCAACTGGTATCAGCAAATAAGAGTAGCCGGGGCACCCTATGCCACTCTTTAACTGAAGTTTGACCCTCATCTGTGGGTTCCCTAACAAATATAGTAATCATACACCGCCACATGTCTATAAGTGCATCATCCGAAGGTGGTTGTGTCTCCAGTAGAGGGAGATATGTGAGTACAGGATCCCTTTGCTCAACTCTAGACCGACCTCTCACCCACAGGCTCTATCTCTACCCTCCCTAATGAGAGCTCTCTGTAAAGGCAAGGAGCATCATCACCTCTGAGTGTTGAACATGTACGGACCATATGGGGAAGAATAGAACCAATGTTAATAACCAAGAAACAAGTAGAAACCTACCACGAAAGTCCACAAAAGTCATCCCTAAATAAGATCCATGGAACCTCCCAAGGATAGGATATAAACGTCTATGTACTGATCCACGGGACTCTACCAGACTATTGCTCCTAAACCCAGAGACACTAACGAACCTAGAGTCGTGACACCACTCAATTATGACCTGAAAATTTAGTTGTGATAGCGTCTAGATCCCACTTGTATAAAAGCCTAGCCCTAGCTAAGAGAAAGTAGAAATTGGCCAGTATCAAGTATAAAAAGAAAGGGAAGGAGATGAAGAGAAGAAAAAGAAGAGGAAACAAAAATAAAAATAGAAGGTAAATTCCCAGAACCTGGTATTATAGCTATCGAGCATCTATATACAAAATAGAACAAAATATAACCTGCAATAGGGAAAAACTACAAAAAAATCGATATCTAAAATCCAACTAGGAAAAGTTTGATAATAGCAGGAAAAACAGTCAGCAAGAATGCCAACTTCTCATCATACTCTCCTACAACAGTACCAACTATCTAGCACGACTCCATCTGTTGTGCTGACTCACCGCCCAAGGTAGAGAGTTCTATTTCAAATTGAATGATTTATTTACTATGATTTGCATCACAAGAATATGCCGAAGTATAGCATGAGTACCAAAAATAATGGGTACCCAGTAGACATCATAGGCCGATTGGGAAATGATAAGCATAAGCAAGATGGAAGAGTGATTATAAAAAAATACGACAATCGTACATAATGAAAAATAGAAAAATGGGTGATTGTAGTAATAACTAATATGTATGGTGAAGGATCAACTATCGGTATGAGAAGAAGTAGCTAACAAGTATGAAGGAACATCAACTATCAGGGTATAACACACAAAACCTAAAAAAATGAATCATGACCAAATACGACACGTACCTGGAGCTCCAACAAAACCAATATAAGGGAGGACCAATAAGAGAAAAAAGAACATAAGGGATGTAATCATAGAACATAATGGTAATAAGGAGTGCAACCAATCGCATAGGGATGCTATGAAGATTGGGTGCTAAAAATTAAATAGTGCACGTACACATCCTCCTTGGTTTATATTCTCACAATGGAGGGAACCACAGAAGCTTCCACGTTTACTTACACCTCCCACTCTATTATACCCCTCCGCAAACCACACAACATTACCCTAAGCATAGCGATCTAGGTCAAAGGATTCATGGAGGGATCTAATCCCACGTACAAAATCCTCGTAAAATCCAACTAGTGGCATAATCATTATGGAATAAATGCGAATACTCGGATCATCCCTTAAATCATATCTCAATGGAAAGGTTAAGTTCATCAAGATAGGAAAATAAGAACCGCAGTAAAATCCAACTTCTTCCATGTGGGCAATAGCCAGATATAAGAATGATAGTGAGAAAATAAATTAGGTAGAGTAAGAAAATAGCTTCATAATGGTACCATAGTCATGGATAAATAAAATGTATAAGAAATCAGGTTCCCTTTATTACTCTATCAAAATCAAGTTACCTTTTAAAAGTATTAATACATGCTCACAACTCTGAATCAATCTATAGGCTAAACTAGACTACAACTGCTAACTGGAATCCATTAAATGAATGCCAATACCTAGTCACAAGGTACACCCTCTCTTAGCCCAACCACGGCCTGAGCCACGATTATTTTTACAAAAGATTCCACAACTTCCCATAGGGTGCCCATTAAGGGATAAGTACAAACACATATAGGGGAAAACATAGAACTATCATAGATCAGTCTGATACAACTCACTCCTAGGATCACACCATGCTAGGATAAAATGCCCTCCTGCCATTGTTCAATGAGAACTGATAAGAGGTTTGTGGGATACACGTAGGGTCAGGGATGGCTATATTTTTGGGATCAACACACAGGGCTTCTAACTATCCAGCAAAGTTGTATCAGTCTATCTACATCAGAGTAACTACACATAATCTAATTATACGCAACACCTCAGGTAGAACACAAAACAATAAGCCTACCTAGAGTAGCTTTAAAGCAACCAGCCTAAACAAAGGGGATAACTACAAAGCACTAGCCACTAGTACAATGTAACAACCCTAGAAATCTTTGTCGAGTTTATATGACTCCCTCATACTTAGAGCATTTCTGTAATTTCCCCAACTCATTTATGACTTACTAGGATCGATAGATTAGATCCCTGATAGTTTTTAAAGCATAATTCATTTATAATGATAGCTTTTTCAATAGTTTATATAATCCTGAATGTTGTTTTCATCCCTAATGTTTAGTTAGGAATATCCATTACATGAAGATTTCATAGATGGATTATCAAAACCAGACTCTATTTCAAATCCATGTGTGTTTATAATTTTTTCCTAAATCTATCAGGTTTGGGCTACAGTAACTGATTTATTGACCAAGTGACCAATAAATCGAAAGTGGTGGTTGGCCTATATAAAGTTTATTATCGACTTTTTCTACTATTTTCTTGAAATCCAAGATAGCTTTTGGATCTTTAAGGCATATTTAGGCTTTTTGAATGTGATAGCAAGGTTCTAATTCATAAAAAGTCATTACGACAATCCTACGATCATTTCTATAGGGTGATTCTTCTCTCCTTTATTGTACAAACTTTTCAAGCTTGTATCTTTCATTTCTACCATTAAATTTATACCAATATTTTACTATATTATTATGAGTGGTGCTCTATGTATTGGTATAAATATCTCCTCTTTTTTATTAGTTCAGGTTTACAGTCCCGATTTTAGTTTGTATTTTTACCATGCTATTGAAATAGCTAATATGGGTCTTTTTTTAATCATATTGAAATGTGGTTTTTATTTTTTCTAGCCTTGCATGATTTCGAGCTATATACGTGATTTTTAGAAATTTAGGCACGCTTCTCAAGGACATCACTTAAATCCAGGTAGGCTACAATCTAATTTCTTCAGATTGGGTATTAGTATAGTATATATATGATAAAGCTCCATCTTAAGGTTGGGCTTACTAGTCAGGACCTAATATGCTTATTCTTTCGGCCTATGGCCTACTGAGTTGGCTTGTAGCTTAACTACTTACACTAGCTTTATCGCCTTACCTACGTGTTTAACGCAGACTCTGGAAATTAGTGTGGTTAGGGGAGGAGTAACTCCTTTGATGCGTATAGTTTTACGCTGACTCTGGACCGTAGTAAGGTTGGGGAAGGGATTATTCTAGTGATTATAGCTTAGTAGCTATCCCCTTATTTAGGTTGGTGGCTTTAGAGACAATCTAGGTAGACTAATTACTCTATGTTCTACACGAATTGTTATGTGTGATTATAGCACGTGTGGCCCCATTGGGCTATGAAAAGCCGGCTATAGCTATGTTGGGTAGTTAGTAGCCCTGTATGCGGATATCATGCCCTAGCCCAGTGCAAGCCTAGGAGTGGATTGTATTAGACTGAGCTATGATAGCTCCTTATTTTACCCAGTATTGGTGAGTTCTTTCCCTTAACAAGATCCCTCTAGGATGTTATGACATTTATATATGTTATTCAAGGATCGAGATGTAGTTGGGTTACGGAAGGGTATACTTTGTAACTAGGCTTGATAGCCATTATATGGATTTCTAGTTAATATCCTTACACTAGTCTAGCCATTAAGTGTTCATGTGTAATGGGCATGCATTGAATATTTAAAAAGGGTAACTTTCTTTGACAGGATACTAATCAGAAATAGATTTCTTATACATATTTAGACTTTCTACATTTGTATTTATGAGCAGTATGGAGCTATTTTCTTACATTATTGAGACTAGTTTCTCACTATCGCCATGATTTATAGACATTGCCTATAGGTTGGAAGTTGGGTTTTACTGAGATTAGACCTTGAATACATGGATGGATTTAAGTTTCCACTAAGATATAATAAACAGGCTAAGACTAAGTTTTGGCCTTTTGGTCCAGATGATTATGGCACCGATTAAGTTTTGCGAGGATTTTTGTATGTGGGAATGGATCCCTCCACGAACCCTTTGAATTGGGTCGCCATTCCTAGGGTATATTACGTGGCTGGGGGAGAGGTATAATGGGTAGATTGGGTAAATATACATGGAAGCTTTTGTGGGTCTGCTTCTAATAGAGTCTTGTGCCAAGGAGGGCGTGTACGTGTACTATTTACTTATCAGCACCCCAAAACATTGTATCCTTTCACATTTGGTTGTACTCTTCATAGATTAAGGGGGAGTAACTTTTGGTTTAGTTGGTTTCTTTGTTTGCTGCCTTGTTTTTTTTATTGGTACTATTCGTGCACTTATTGTATTTTCTGTTAGCTAGCTTATCTTGTTGATGGTTTTGCACTTTCTTATTCAACACTATTCGTGTCGCGTTGGTCATGAGTTTTTTAAGGCCCATGTTTTATGGGTTATACCCTGATCGTGACCCTCATTTATACTTGCTAGTTGGTACCGTACCTACTAGTAGCTGATTTTTTGCTGCACTTACTAGTCGTTACTATAGTTATCTTGTCCCTATTGCATTATATGTTCACTTTCCTATTTACTGTGGTTCAATCTTTACCTTGCTTATGTTTACTTTTTCCCTATCCACCTATGATGCCTACTTGGTACTTGTAGTTTTGGCACTCATGCTACACTTCTGCATCTCTTTGTGATGCAGATCTTAGTATGAGCCAGCAAAGCAGACATGATAGTCCGAGATAACTGGTGCGATTCCAGGATATTTCTGTGAGCAGCTGGAACCCTTTCCAGTACTATAGTTTTCTTAGTTGGGTCCTTGATAGCTATTTTAGTAGTTTTTATGGTTTTATTTTGTACTTTCTGTATATAGATTCTCTACCACCATGATACCAGGTTTTGGTATTTGTTTTAGTTGTTTATTTTCATGTCCGAACCTTATTTTTCCTTGTCATCCACTCTTTATTTTCTCTTGGTTCTTGCTACTTGGTCACCACTACTTGCTCTAGGCCAAGCTTAGGCTTGTCTGCAAGTGACATATAGATGCCATCACATCCTGATTTTTTGGTCATGACATATAATCCCCTAAACAGTAGACATTCCAGAGTCAGCATATAAATAAAATGCACCAAAGGTTATACTCCTCCCCCAACCATACTATGTTCCCGAGTCGGCGTTTGACACACGTGTAGGGTAACATAACCCCAGCTTATTTAATTAAGCTACAATACATCTAAGAAGTCCATAGACTGAAAGAATAAACATAGAGGGGCTCCAACTAGTAATTCCAGCATCGAGCTGGCACTTTACCATACATATACTACACTAATACCCAATCTGAAGAAAGTAGACCATAGCCTGCCTGGTGCTGGCGAAAACCTCAAAATTCACGCTAAAAAAAGCGGAGAATAACGAACTATATCATCACCATATGAATCTAGAAAAAATGTGATCATGATTAGGGAGGAGTAAAGGAAGGCCCTTATTGCAATATAAATAGCAAGACGAAATCCAAACTAAAAATGGGTCTGTAAACCCTAATAGCTCAAAAAATGAAATATTTATACCAATAAGTAGAGAATAGCTCATACATCATATGGTACGAATTAAGGAACAAATTAGTGGTAGAAAATGAAAAAACAATAGCAGAAAGTTTATGTAATATGAAAAACTTTAAAACTAAAAAAGAATCAAAGATTACCTGGTAGAAATTTTTTAGAACCACCGGGATATAATTCCACGGATTAAGGAGACAAAAGTTCTCTTAGACATTTTTATTAGGCTCTTCAATTTGATAGAAAATAGGAAGATTTTGGGAAATTTGTCAATCAAGAAGAGAAATGGCATTATATAGACTACTAGGAGGTGTCCAGATCGCACTAAGGGAGGTTCTCCGGCACAACATAACCGTATTTCCTAGGCTCGATTACATTGAAGGGGAACCTGGACTTAGATCTATCATGTCCCTCTAGTGCCATCCAATTTTGGCAATTCATATATGAAATATTCATGTAATTGATATTTTGAACTCAACAGAACCGATGAAAAAGCGATTCAAGATTGTATAATCTAAGTAAGTCTCGAGTAACAATAATTAAATAAATTTAATCTATAAAACAGACAGGGGACTAACCTACAAACCACATCAAGTCACAAATTACTTAGGAAAGTTACAAGTACAGCCTAAATACCGAAGAATCGCGAACACACAAAAATGACCCCGAGGTTCATTACAAAAATAATATTAGGAGATTTAATAATTAAGAAGTCTTATAGTACATGAAAAGATATATTTTTTATGTATTGATGGAAAAAAAAATTCTTTCAACTCTATTTATATTTAGGGAATTTTTAAATTTGAAGCATAACTTTACAAACAAAAACTACTAACTCTTCAATGAAATAGTTTATAATAGAAAAGTTAAGATATCTAGAATTTACCTCATATGTTGAAATTTGGTTTTAAATAGAATTCAAATTAAATGTCATAACCCAAAATATCTGTGGAAACAGTTGTCCCAACCCACCTAAAATGGTACGGCTAAACTACTTAATAGGGTAAATGTGGAAAGTAAATTGAATTAAAAAGAAGGCAGAAGGTATAAAGGTCTAAGACCACAACATAATTTGTACAACCAAACCCAAAACCTAAAGAAAACTAGTACAAGAATCAAAATATATCTACATCTTGAACAATGTAATGTATGAAAAAGATAAGGAATCTACGATCCTATTAAAGAGACAAAGGATCTAACTCATAGACACAAAATGCGAAACCTTATACTCTAACAAGATAAAAGATCAAGAAGCCTTGGGCTCTATACCAGCACAATGTGAAGAAAATAAAGCAAAGGTGAGCACAAAAACAATATGTATGTAATGAACCTAAAATCATTTTTGGATTTTCTCATAAAAGTTATCATTTTTCCCTTTCTAGTAGTTTCTTCCGGTCATATTTGACCCATATGTGTGTTTAGTTTCGAAATCAAAGAATTAAGTTTCAAGTTTTGATAAATCTTCAGTTTTGAAAGCTTCTAAGTTGAAAAATTTTATTGTAGTCAACATTTGGAACTTTGAGTCTCAAAATGGAATTTGTTTAAGTTCTATTATCTTCGAAATGTGGAATTTGATCTAGGTGGGACTTCTTTTAGTTTCATACTTTTCATAATGATTTTATCTTATTAGATAAGATAAAGTTTAGTTATACAGCTAAAGTTTGACTTTGATCAATATTTGATGATCGGACGCTAATATTCGAATTTCGCTGATCCTGTCAGACTAAGATGTCATTTTGGTTTTGAAGAAGGTTCAAATTTTTTTTTGAAAGGTCTGAGTGCCTTTAGATCCTTTTAGGCAAAGTACACATTTCTATCAACACTAGCATATATCGTGTCATAGAGATATCAGATTTTCATTTGATAGTTCCTTTGAGCCTGGAATGTTGAATTTAGTAGGTAGCATATATTATTTGTGTGCACGAGATTTTGAAAGAATTTTTTAGGGTCTACTTGAAATTTGAGTGTTTACCTTGATTATTGTCAATTGTTGCATCTTGTGTAGCTATAGTTCCTGCATTGTGATCACGATCATAATTGCATAGGTCAATAATTTCCTTCATCTCAATTGGGAGCTTCCATCACGCAATTGCATAGCACTACGAGATGATTCATAGTGATCCCAAACCTTCTTCACAAAATTGCATAGCATTTCCAGCCTACCCATCGCTACAGTGGGTCACAAATGACGCGATTGCATAGTACTGGATAAACCAATGACCTAAGAACTTAAAAATCCTGTGCCTGCCTTTTCTTCCTATTTTTCATTTTAGACCTTGAGAGTTCCTATTGGTGTATTTTAAAGATAGATTTCATGGAAAATGTTTTGGTAAGATTTCTAATCATTGATTCTTCATTACCCATTTGTTATCAAAATCATTGGTTTCTAAGTGTAATATTAGCGGATTATTGATAAAAACCTTAATTAGGTATTTTTGAGCTTTAAGGGTCAATTTCTTCTCCATTTTTAATAAAATTTCATATTTGAGATCCGTAAATAATGTATAACAGTTTTTTAATAATATTCTAGATCTATCCTTAGTCCTTAATTTTTTACTTATTAGGGTGATTTTGTATCTAATTTTAAAATTAGTAATATGGGTTTTCATTTTTTCTCATGTTCAATTATTTTATGAGATTGTGACGATTTGGAGGATCGACTTAAAGGAAAGGCTCCTGCTTGATTGTTTATGTGCTTTAAGGAAAGTGGAGGTTTTTACTTTTCTAAAAATTGTCTTAGTCTTATGTGTTTGATTCTTGTAATGAAAGTAATGAGAAATGTATGGGATGTCCATGGGGTAAAGTAGAGACTGTTAACTTGGACACTAGAGTCAAGCATGAGTGGTTAATACAAAGGAATCAAAATTATGCTAAAGGCTTCATTTAATTATTCTCTATTGAGTTGAGATATTACATAACAATTATAAGACCCTTGATGAGGTTTTATGCACTTAGTTAATATAGTGTTGATGCTTATACCATGTGTGGGATTTATTTCCATGAATAGATATTATATTTGATGAGTTTCCCATATGGAGGATTTTTTATTAATTCACTCTTGTTATTGCATATTCCCTTTACTCATGATATTATAATTATTATTGGAGTTTATATTTTTATATGGTAAGATAAATATTAATGTTATGAAAGCAACAGTCGAGGTCCATACCAGCTTTCTATGATTCAAGTGTAATGTTAATATGAAATAAAAGGTCAAGGTTTTTATGGGTATTGCTATGATATACGGTTAGTGATGATATAAAGGTAACGGTTCGTTCCTGCAATACTATGATGTGAACATGTGCGGATTGAGTACAACACCAGTACTAGTATTTATTTATCCTTTACATGGAATAACCTCTATTGATATTATATTTCTTTTTTATTGTTGCTAGAATTATGAATTTAGGATTAGGAAATGCATCAAGGTTATGATTAACAAATGATAAAATTTGTCATTAAATGTGATTGGGTTGGGACTAAAACTCAATGAAAATGGATTGGTCCACATGATAATCCTTTTACCTTTGATTACCTATTTATAACCTTCCCATAAGTCCTTTTCTATACTGCATCAGATGTACCCGTTCTACCATAGTTGGATTTGTGTGTTGAGGACTGAATAAAGTGCTAAAGGGTGGCATGGACTACTTTTACATAATGGTTATACACTGGGTTATGAGATGATTAAATACTGGTTCTAAATTATGATATTAATGTTTTTCTAGTCATTTCAAAATCTATCCTACAACTCCATTTCTCAATTGTGTCAGATGTGCCATTCCTTCTGCCATTAGACTTGTATGTTAGGGACTAACATAGATGTTATACTTTAGTAGAGTTCTTTTGTACCTCAACCCACCCCTTTCAGAATCATATCATGATTCAAATTCTTAGTTGTGTCAGATATACTCTTCCTACCGTGGGCGGACTCGTGTATTTTAGGGAGTGATATGAGTTATGATGGACTTCCTTGATAAGCTTATTGTACGACTAGCTGGTTTTAGATGCTAAATTTTATTTCTACTGAGTAGTTAGTTATATCGTTTTATCCCCTATTCCTATGTTTGTCATTATATATTGCTAGATTATGATATTTTCTTTATCTTGGTTTCATATGATGATTGTGTTTGGTTTTCATGGTAGTGGTGCTCATTACCGCTTTATTTTAGATCCATCGAGGCATACTTGCTTAGTATCCCTTATTTTATTTTGGTATGCACTCTCTTTCTTTCTATACTTGTGTAGATTCTAAGCCAAGAGCAACTTAATTTGTCCTTTCTCATATCACACTACGAGGCTGACTTTTGACAGATCCAGTGGTAGTTGCTTGTAGTCCATCATGCGCCATTGACTAACACTATCTTATGTATTTATTTTTATTTTTTTATAATTGGATAAATTGATGCCTTTTTTCATATCAAATGTGTATTTATCTCTTTTAGTGGCTTCTATACATAGACTCCCAATTTTGGGTTATTTATTAGTTGGAGTTTTTTATTCTCCCTTCTCTTC
>JBDJHY010815407.1:0-15201 GCA_039654485.1 Withania somnifera | reverse complement strand
GTCCTCCGCTTCGGCTATGGACTACAGGGTTGGTTCTCCTACTGGATGGATAGTAGGTGCCATCATGATCCGAGAAAATCGGGTTGTGACAATAGGTTCCCGACCGTGATTACGGCTAGTTGTTCGTTCAGATTCCATATACTATTAGAGATTCAATATAAGCTTGGCGTCTATATTTTACCTGCTTTTCTTCGGCTTCGGCATTCATATTTGATCTCCATGTATTTTGGACACACAGTTGTATTAGATATTTCAGATTTCTTATTTGTGTACTTAGTGATTCGTTTGACATTAATATTGGGTTTTGGATATTTATTTAATTCTTTAAACTTTTGCATTTATTTATCTTTTGATTATTATACATGTGCTTTCCATATTTTATATAGTAGTCCTTCGCTTCGACTACGGACTAAAGGGCTGGTTCTCTTACTGGTGGAATAGTAGGTGCCATCATGATCTGTGTAATCGGGTCATGACAAGTTTGTATCAGAGCCTAGGTTCATCGGGGTAAGTGTACAAAACTAATGTCTAGTAGAGTCCTGCGGATCAGCGCTGAGACATCTATTGTTTATCTTTGAGAGGCTATAGGGATATATAGGAAAATAGACTCTTTCTTTTGAATTCTGTATCGTGTGTATACCCTTGATGGTTTATTGAAATCTCATTCATTGTCATCACTCTTTCATAGATTCCTCATACACGTTCATTTGCAGTAAAGGAAAAAACTACAGTACCAACAGTAGTGCGTATTCTAGCTATTACTTCTGAGGTCCTACTAGTGCATGCAGCACCTATTACGGCACCAACTACAACATCGACAGTAGTACCTATTTCATCACCTGCTGCAGCATCTTCTACCAATATTCATAGCGTATTATGGAAGCTACTCTATGCTTTTGGAGGTCTTCCTATAGATGGAACACAACCAGGAACTCTAATATCTCATCCTACATTTCTAGCTCGTACAATGCATCCATTGCCACTAGTTTTTCAAGCAGTGACTTGTACACCTATTTAGGTTTTACTAGTATCGATCATTGCTTCTGCTATTAAATGACAACCAACTATGACAGACACAGAGCAGAAGCTCCTAGCTAAATTCCTGAGGTTGGATCCCCCTAGATTCACTAGAGTACCAGGGGAGGATGCCCATGAGTTCATAGTTGAGTGCGAAGAAAGATTGACCAACATGGGTTAATAGACGGCCCATGGTGTAGCCTTTACCACCTACTACATGCATGGTGCAGCTAAGTAGTGGTGGCAAGCATTAGTGGTCTGTAGACCCGCAGGTTCATCACATCGACTTAGGATGAATTTTATGAAGTGTTCATGAAGAAATTTGTATCCAGGGCTGAGAGAGAGAACCTGAGAGAAGAGTTCAGAAGGCTTGAATAGAGGTCTATGTCCGTTGCCGAGTATGAGGCTAGATTTCATTAGCTTTTAGTCTATGGGGTTGAGTTTATGCCTACAGAGATGGAGAGAGTCTGCCAGTTTGCTTATGGTTGAGAGATACGCTCCATGAAGTGGTAAAACTGTTGGTTTCTAATAGTCATCCTTTTCAGGTTGTGGTTAATCATGTAAATTCTATAGATTCCCTCTAACGTGAGTCCCATTAGCGTAACGAGAAAAAGCAGCAATAATATCCCATTATGGGGGCTGCGGTTAGTTTTATCAGGCACAGGGTAAGTCTAGTAGGCCTGTGTAGGAGTCATTATAGGTTTTATCTCCATTTCTTGCACAATATTCATGAGGGGCGGGTTCATAACATTAGGGTAGTTAGATGGGTTCTGGTAGAGGAGTCCAATAGAGTGGGCCATTTGGAATTTATTGAGAGGATGGTTTTAGCACTGCATGATACTTCTCTATTTTACTTTCTTGCACCCCCGTGTATTTCTTTAGTATTGTGTGTGCTCACTAGGCTTAAGGGGGAAGTCACGGTGGGTTTTGCTGTGTTGTTTGTACTTACCGGTGGTATGGGATGCCAGGAAGGTTTTGTGTGTTTACTTTCTATTCCTTACTTAACTATTTCCTATTGTTTGAAGATTTATTCATAGTACATACATATATAACATTATGGTTAATGGGTTTGGCTTAGTTGGAGAACGGGTACGTTTCCTTACTTCATTTTTTAATTTTCATGTACTGGTCACTCTAGATTGATTTCACCATGTTTAGTTCCTGTAGATCTATACTTACATTTCTCATACCTTACCTTTCTTCTTATCAATTAGTTTTATCACTTTCCTATAATTATTAACCGATTTTACTTCCTCGCCTTTATTACTCGCATCTCATTTTAGCCCAGTCGGCCAACGATACCTGCTGGGTAGCTTGTTTGGTGCTCATGCTGTACTGTTGTACCTTTTTTGGTGTAGATATTAGAAGGGGTCATCGAAGACGTCGTGATCATGTAGAGTAGATACAGTTGATTACGGAGATTATGGTAAGCTTCGCTATCCAAGCCGATCATGGTTTTCTTTAGTTTGGCTTGCGTTATTCAGTCTATAGCAGGCCTTGTGTTGTATTACTTTTGTAGGAGTTACTTTGTATTTTCTATATTTTGGATACTATGTATAGTAGCTGCCTATTCCATTGATACCAGGTTTTGGGATTTGGGTCATGTATGTATTCCCTTTGCTTCTGCTCTTTTATGTTTCTTTATTAATGTTTTTCCATTTACTGGATGATTTGAGTGTTTACAGCTAACTGCACGTAGCTTTGGGATATAGGGTTAGGGTTGTCTACAAGAGGGTTGTAGACGTCATCATGACCTAAATTTTAGGTCGTGACAGAGTGTATCAGATAGTAAGTTCACAGGTCTATCTTGCATTGAAGAAAGTACCTAGTAGAGTCCTGTAGATCGATGCATATACATCCCCATCCGATCTTCAGGAGGCTACGTGTGCCTTAGGAACTACTACTCTCTTTGAAATCCTATCATGTATTGTTGTCCGTACTCTTCCGGAACTTACCTTGTCCTCATTCCTTCGCAGATGGTCTATAACAAAGGATCTTTAGTGGATTAGGACCCTTCCCTAGTTAGTCAGGAGGGGGTAGGGGAGGATGCTCCACCGATCACTATTGCCCCATCTATTTC
Source organism: Withania somnifera (assembly GCA_039654485.1). NCBI lineage: Eukaryota > Viridiplantae > Streptophyta > Magnoliopsida > Solanales > Solanaceae > Withania > Withania somnifera. The sequence continues at coordinate 12,104 of JBDJHY010815407.1, read as the reverse complement.
ACAGCCACAAGCACCCCTATGTCAACCATCACATCCTGTTCAACCACTACCTGTTGCATTCTGAGACCTATTGAGGCAGATGATCTAGATGTTAGATAGTACAACAGTAGGCAGACCACATTCATCTGCTTAAGGAGCAGCATAGGGTGAACCGCTTTCCCTAGCTTCTACAGCTTCAGCACCACCACCAGCAGTACCACATGCTATATCATTTAAGACTATTGCCACTACTCCTACACTAGCACTCTCTCCTGATATATCCACATTTGAGGTGTGGAAGATATTCCACCATTTTCTATGGATTTTGTCTGCCTGGTTTTTAGGAGCATAGGGGTAGGACCCTCATGAGTTTGTTACTATCTATGAGGAGCGCCTTCGGAATTTAGAGCTTCTGGATTTGTACGGGCTAGACTTCACCTCCTATCTACTTGAGGGTGCCACCAGTCAGTGGTGGTGAACATTTTGAGATCGTAGACTACCTGGGTCAGCTCCACCCACTTGGGGTTAGTTTAGGGAGGAATTTCTAGCTTAGTATGTGCCTTGAAGCATTCGTGAAGCATTGAGGGCATAGTTTGAGGGGTTACTAGGGCTATATGACGGTGCTGGAGTATGAGGCATGGTTTATTGATTTGTCCAGGCATACCAGGGACTTGATATCTAGCGAAGAGGAGAGGATTTGCTGCTTTGATCACGGATTGAGGCCTGAATTGCATGTCCATGTTAAGTTACTTATGGTCCTACAGAAGTCATTCCTATATATTTCTGACTATGCTCGTCGTATGTAGATTTTGACTCGCTAGGCCCAAGGGCATAGCAAGAAAAGGAAGCTCCATTAGGGCGGGTCTTTAAGGTCTACGTCAGAGGGTTGTGGTTTTGACTAGAGGTTCCAACCGAGCCAACAATACCAGGCCTGCATCAGGGCAAGCAGTCATCCCGTCAGGTGCCTAATTCTAAGTTCACAAGGCATTTTGAGGGGTCCTGTGGTTGGGTCAAGACTGGGGATGTTTTTTATGAGTGTAAGGAGTGGGGTCATTATGCCTGATATTGTCCCAGGATCCGCAAAGGTAGTTCAGTTGAGGGTATATGGGTGCAGGGGTCGGGGCCACTATGCCTAAGATTTCCCCCAACATAGGGCCTCTTAGTTTGCAGCGCTACTTGTTTAGCCATTGCTGATAGTTCCACTGGTCATAGGTTGGCCATCAACTATTTGGGGAGCTAGAAGAGGAGGTCAGGTGGCCAGAGGCAGAGGCAGGTATTCGGGTGCATAGTAGGATGGAGAATAGTGCCAGCTTTATACCATCCTGATAGGGTCAAGACCTCCGATGCGGTTGTCATCAGTACGGTGATTGATCTTGGGTTTTCTATATTAACATTATTTGATCCAGGTTCCACTCTATCCTACATATATGTTTATTGTTCTTTGCGGTTGGTTGTTGTTAGTGAGCGGTTGTCTTACCCTTGGGTGTATCTACCTTGATGGATGCGACCTTTGTGGTTCTGGTATATAGGTCATGTCTGGTGACTTTTCATGGTCACAACAAATGGGCTGACTCGATTAATTTGGCTATGTTAGATTTTAATGTGATTCTAGGCATGGACTGGTTGTCCTCTTATCATGTGGTCATGGACTGTTATGCCAAGACTGTGACCTTATCTGTGACTGGTGTGCCCTCTGTATTATGGTATGGTCCCACTAGTTGTTCTTCAGTTTAGGTTATTTCTTATTGTCGAGCCCCTAGACTTTTTGCTCGAAGTTGTTATGCATACTTGGCCCTTGTTAGAGATGTCAATGCTAAGTCCCTTTCTTCTAAGACTGTTCCAGTTATTAGTGAGTTTGTGAATGTTTTACCTACTAATTTGCTTGGCCTTCTACCAGAGCGGGATATAGAATTTTCTACTTAGGTTGAGCCAAATACCAGGCCCATTTCTATTCCTTCGTATAGTATGGCACTGGCTGAGCTTCATGAGTTGAGTGTTCAATGGCAGGATTTTCTTTACAGAGTTTTATCCGTCCTTGTGTATTATCGTAGGGTGCCTCAGTGTTGTTTTATAAGAAGAAGGATGGGTCCCTGCAGATGTGTATTGATTATTGGCAGTTGAACAAGGTGACTATTAAGAATAAGTATCCTTTTTCCTATCAGTTTTAGGGAGCCACAGTGTTCTCTAAAATTAATCTGAGGTCTGGCTACCACCAGTTGAGGAGTCAGGTTAAGGATGTCCTGAATATAGCTTTTCAGAAGAGGTACGTGCATTATGAGTTTCTAGTGATGTCATTTGGGATGACTAATGCCCCTGCAGTAGTCATGGATTTGATAACTTGGGTGTTCTGGCCTTATTTAGACTCATTCATGATTGTTTTTATTGACGATATACTAGTTTACTCGCGGAGTCTAGTTAAGCATGATGGGTACCTAAGAGCTGCATTGTATACTTTGAGTACTAAGTGACTCTATGCTAAATTCTCAAAGTTAGAGTTTTCTAGATTCTGTCATCTTTTTGGGCCTTGTGGTATTAGGTACAGGTGTTAGTGTTGATTTGGCTAAGGTCTCAACAGTTTGTGATTGGCCTTCACCTATGTCCGTCATTAAGATTTGTAGCTTCCTGGGATGGTAGGGTATTATAGTTACTTTTTTCGGGGATTCTCTTCCATTGCAGCCCTTTTGACTAGAATAAACTGAAAGGATGTGTCTTTCTGGTGATTACCCGAGTGTGAGACTAGATTTTTGAGGCTAAAAGAGTTGCTGACAGTTGACGACCAACCTTTTATAAGTATGTTTTGATGCTTTGGGTGTCGGTATGGGTTGTGTTCTGATGCAGTAGGGCCATGTAATAGCATACACATCGAGACAGCTGAAGGATCACGAGTGGAACTACCCCACCCATAATTTAGAGTTGGTGGCAGTAGTTTTCTCTCTTAAGATTTTGAGTCACTACCTATATGGAGTCCACTATGAGGTATTCATTGATCACCACACCTTGCAGTACATTTTGAGTCAGAAGGATCTTAACTTCAAGCAGCGGAGATGGGTTGAGCTCCCGAAGGACTACAATTTAACTATTATCTACCATCAGGGAAAGGCTAACGTGGTTGTCAATGGCTTGATCCAGAAGGTTGTGAGCTTGGGTAGCCTAGCTGCAGTTCTTGTTAATAAGAGGCCACTGGCTTGAGATGTTCAGTTCATGTCTAGCATGATGGTTTGGTTGGATCTTTTAGCGTAGGAGCGTATCACCCATATTCAGTCTAGATTGTCTTTTTTTGACTATATTCGATAGCGCCAGTATGAGGACCCATATTTAGTTCAGTTGAGAGAGAGGGTCCTATCGGGTGATTTCGATTCATCTTGAGTAGACTCTAAGGGTGTATTATGGGTTCATAGGTGCCTTAATGTTCCAACGGTTGGTAATCTGATTCAGACTTTATTGCGTGAGGCCCATTGCTCTTGATACTCGATTCATCAAGGTATTCAAGGATGTACCGTGATTTGAGAAAGCATTACTAGTAGCGAGAAATAAGGTGGTTTATTACGTTCTTCTTGTCTCGGTATTTGAACTGTCAGTAGGTAAGGTTTAAACATCGAAGGCTGGACGGTGAGATGTAGAGGCTCTCTATCCCTAAGTAGAAGTGGGATCAGATTACTATGGATTTTTTCACAGGCCTTACCAGAGGCTTTGATTGCATTTGGGTCATCGTGGATCGATTGACCAAGTCATCTCATTTTCTACCAATTCGTTTGACTTGGGGTGCAAAGAGATTGGTCGAGCTATACTTCCATGAGATAGTTAGACTTCATGGGTACCAGTATCTATCATATCTGATTGGGGTACACAGTTCACCTCGTAATTTTGGAGGTCGATTCAGAGGGAGTTGGGCACAAAGGTTGATTTGAGTTTAGTGTTTCACCCATAGACGGATGGGAGTCCAAAAAAACCATTCAGGTGCTTCATGATATGTAGCGTGCCTTTGTTTTTGACTTTGGAGGTAGTTGGGACAGGCACTTTCCCTTGGCAGAGTTTTCGTATAATAACAGCTACCACTCTAATATTCAGATGGCGCCATTTGAGGCATTGTATGGTAGGTATTACAGATCGCCTCTTGGTTGGTTTAGTACTAGCGATGATCGACTCCAGAGTTCTGATTGGCTCTTCGATACTATAGACTGGTTAAAACTTATTCAATATAGGCTACGGGCAGCACAAAGTAGGCAAAAGTCCTATGTGGATCGTAGGCTTTGGCCCTTTGAGTTCAGTGTCGGTGAGTTGGTCTTCCTTTGAGTTTCTCCCATGAGGGGCGTTATGCGGTTTGGTATATGGGGCAAGCTTAGTCCTTGGTTCATTGGGTCATATGAGATCTTACAAAGAGTGGGAGAGGTTGCCTACAAACTTGCCTTGCCACTTGAGTTAGCTACAGTTCATCTAATTTTCCATGTATCGATGCTCCTTCACTATGAACTAGACCCGTCCCATGTAGTTTATGGTTGTGCAGATTCATGATATGTTGACTTATATTAAGGATCCTGAGGCTATTATAGACAGAGATATGACGAAACTCAGGTCCAGGAGATTTCGGTAGTGAAGATTCGTCGGGTACATCGACCAATTGAGGAGGCTACCTAGGAGACAAAGCTGATATGGGGCATGGTATCCACATCTATTCGATCCTTCAGGTACTACTACTTTCTTGACATTTGAGGACGAAAGTCCTTTTTAGTGGTGGATGTTGTGTGACCCATTCGGTTATTTCCTTTCTCTCTATCTTTTTCTGTGCTTAGATCTACCTGGTAGTTTCCCCAAGTAATTTATGACTTGTTGGGACAAGTAGTTTGGTGCCCTGGTGACTTATTTTCCTATTATCTACATTTCCTTATTTTTAAGTTTCAGTTTTGAAATATGGAACTCAAGAGTGAATTTGTAGTAAACACACTCAGAATTGAATTCTGACTGTTTCTTTAGCTCCGAAATGCCAAATTTGGTCTAGGTAGACCTTAAGTTCGTATCCCAGGCTTTTCATTTTGTGTTTGGGTTGTTTTATGGAAATTCAGCCCAGTCAAAACTTATTTTATAGCCTGGGTGGTCTTTTGGTGATTGGAGCATCGGATTGGAATTTTGACGATTCTATCAGCTTCGGAATGTCGATTTTGGGTTAGTTTTAGTCTCTGGTTTGCTTCTCGGGGTGGTTGGGTTTGTTTTGAGTCGGTTTGTGAAAAGTCCAAAGATTGGCTCCTTTCAATCTTTTACATTTAGGGTACGTTTTATTAAATGGCCTTAGTTGGTCTTCGCATCGATTCCTTAAAGTCTGTAGTGTGCTTTCCACCCAAAATGGACTTTTCATTTGCTAGAATTGAACTTAGGATGCTCGTTTTAGACCCCTCGAAGAATTCCTATTTTGTTGAATTTGGCTACAGGCTGCAGACTGCACCAGCGACCCTTGGGTCGCCCTTATGCCTAGGGATCTTCCCTAGCGAGGCTGCGAAAGCAAGCCACCTTCTCGCCCTGGCGAGGTCACCTTAGTAGCCAAAAGGGTGCCCCAGCGGCCCAGGCAGTCTATAAAACCCCTCCTTCATTTTCATACGTTTTTTCCTTTAAATATTGACTTAGCCTTACCTTGTGAGCTGAGTTTTGAGTGTTTTAAACTAAGGGGAGTGGTAGGGAGTTGTGTATGAGATCATATGGGTTGGTAGCGAAAGTTTTGCTGGGTATTTCTCGTTCTTTCAACATTTTTTGATCTTATGTAAAGTGTTTTTGTTTCCTTGCTTTAAACCTTTTCTTTTCTTTTGATTCTTTATCGCCTAAGCTCGAATTTGGATCACAATTCCCCCGACTTGTGGGCTCCTCTCTGGTATATTTAGTTTTAATTTCTAGGCTCTAGGGCCTGCTTTTCGACCCAGGTTGCTAATTGCAATATGGGTATTATTCTTCATGTTTTGATCCCTGGATTCGTAATTTTATAGCTTCGGGTGACATCAACTGTGTTGGAGCTTCGGGCCCATGGTGCATTTGGGGACTTTCATCGGCACCCAGGTAGGCTATGTTATTTTATATGCATTGTAGATTGGGTTATTATTTGTGCTTGTGATATGGCCAGTAGTGTGGGTTTGGTTTTTCGGTTGATCGTTGTATTTTTAGTTGATATCCTTTTGAATTCCTGGGGCCCGTGGGAGGGCATAGTTGTCACGACTCGATATCTCGGATCATAATGACACCTACTTTACAACCAGTAGAAGAACCAACTCTGTAGTCCGAAGTCGAAGCACAGTAATATTGTGTCAAATGCGGAAAGCACAATTTTAAAATAACAGTATATAAGTGAATAAAGCGGAAGTAAAAAGAATCAAATATAAATACCCAAAAACCGGTATCAATGTAATACAAAACACTAAGCACAAAACAAGAACCAAAATGTCTAATGCAACTATATCTCCAAAAATACATGGAGATCAAATAGAAATACTAATTTCGGAGAGATGTAGGAAAATCCGGACACTAAGTTCACTTTGAATCTCTAAAAATCAATATAATATGCACGAACAACGATTTTTAATCATTGTTAGACACTTGTACTCGGCTCTGCATATGTGCAAGTGTAGTATGAGTACAAGTTGTCGAAGCAACCCGTACCCTGTAGGCTTTGAGGGTCCACTAGGCACATAACAATAATAAAAATAGTAATTAATAGAATACAATAAATGGGGTCGCATAAGAAAATAGTACAACAAGGGAAGCTAGCTACTCAAATAAGAATCAAGTACAAGTATACATGTATCGCTAGCTAATCACATAATAGGATCTCAGGCAATGAAGGATAATGCACCCAAAATCTATGCAATAGTATATGTGAATAATAATATAATAAAAAAAGATTCAAAGGAAGACAAGAGGAGAACATGGACGGTATACTGCTAACCTCAAGTAAAGGGTGAATGGATAAATAATAGTATAAGGCACAAAATACCCCGTATCATGAAGTATCAGTTAACCAACAATAACCATTTAGTAATAATACTACTAAAGTAATGCATATAAACGTTGTCAAGTACCCCTGATAGAAGCTTAGCGTATGCAGAAACATGCTCACTCGTAGGCATCCATATACTACCAGGGGTACACTGTAAAAAAACAAGTGCAGAAAAGTAAATACACATAATAAAGTAACCAGTTATGCGTACGCTTCTGCTCCGGTACCCTTAGGTCCAGCAAGCAGAACCCATCGAAGGCTAATCTAAACATTTTCGGTATATCTATCCTCCGACCTATATCCCTCCTCCGTATCACCATAGTCCAGAAGCAAGATCCATGGAGGTATGTCACCACGTACGGTCTCTAACATTATCATAACTTCACATCCCAAATCACAGAGCCTCAAAGGTCTCAAAGTCTGGCATATAGTGCCTCATATCAATAGTATCATCAAGCCGTACACGTTAAGTCATAGAATTCCACACCTGTATATCATAGTATCACCAAAACTCCGCAAGGGAACTATATCATCATTGTCTTAAACCGTCAATGTGATGAGTGTCAAAAAGTTGTACCCATTGTTGTACGACGAAGGACTCAAGTGTCAATAGTTGTACTCACTGTCAAATAGAGTAGGACCTGAGTCCTAGCATTTATTAGTCAAATAATATTTCCCAGTGCCAGGATGTAAAGCCTAGACTAAAACAAGTGAAAATATTATTGTCGGGTGCTCGATACAATACTGAATATAAAGCAATAAAATGATTATTACTTATATTATTATTAGAATGTTACCATTTATTGATTAATCTCATTATTCATACTTAATACTAAAATCAGCCTCTATCCATCATGACACAATACTCAGATGGTGACACTAACCCATCCCCAATGCACTCTCTTCGGAGCCATAGGCCGAACCTTTCGTGTCATGAATGCACAACATATCACCAAGTATATATCAACATATGGTCATTTAATAACAATTTCCTATGCCCTACACAGGTATCACTGGACAACTCCTAGGCACCATATATATATCGGATGCTAAAATAGAAATCAACCTGGGAATGAATGAAAGAACAGTACAGGATCACTATATCCACCTAGCTAATCACTTGCTTATTCGTCATATCTTTTGAAAGGGGGACCTGTAGAAAAAGATTTGCTACCCAACCCACAGATGTTATTTAGTACAATTATTAAGCTCAGAGATAAAGCACTACAAGTTTACAGATAGTACTCCGATTGATATCAAACGACCTCCAAATGAGCTGAAACTTGCATCAAAGTATTCTATATGTCAATATGAGTCTCACAATATAATTTATGCTAAGTTCCAAACTGAACCTAAAATCGAGCCTAAATCAGGCCTACGGAGCCCGCTCATCGAAACTAAAAACAAACTTTGCTATGGGTTTCCTATGTTACTAGGAACCCGTGCTCCAAAATTGAGCACAATTCAAGTGCGGGAAGGGCTCAAAAGAAGCCCGGACAGATTTGACTATAATGGGGTCAAAGATGCAAATTTTTATATGGATTAAATATTGGAATTTCGATGTATTAACAATATTAGACGCAAAATATACTCAGAAAATGAAGAATTAAACAATAATATATGAATCACAACATGAATTCATCAACTTCATCAATTGGGGTGATTAATGGAGGAAATCAAGAAACTTAAGAATTAAAACGAGGAAAAACTTACCCAAAACATGAAGGAATAGGAAAGCAATGATGAGGGGATTTTTCTCAGCCTTAAAATGATATTTGGGAGAAGATTGTTTCTCTAAAATGGCAGGAAACATAATGTTTTTTCTGATATAATAAGTTGGGGTCATGCAGGGTTTTTATATAACTGATAGGTACTTTACTCATCGTGATCGCGTGACTTTACTATGCAATCACGTTGAGTTCTGGGATATGGCATCGCGATTGCATGTGTCACCTATGGAACAGATGAAATTGAAATCCGAGGTTATTTCGGATAAATGTTGACCAAGTCAACCCATAGGCTAAATAACAAATCTAGTAAATGATCCAACACCTCTCCTAGCCTAAATTTACCATTGCAGAGCTGATAGAAGCATCAGAATTCCAATACAATAGTCTGAACACCAAAATACCAGCCAAACTCCTCTTTAGGCCTTAAACTTTACTAAAATCCACAAAATGGCACAAATTACAAACGAAAACTCCGAAACACAAACTTAAGGTCATTCTTGACTTTATTTAGCATTCCCAAGCTAAATGAACTGTTCAAATTGATTTTTGAGCTCGTCTTGAAGAAAAGTTGACTTTGGTCAATGAGTACTTAGTTTAGGCTCTAAAATAGGCAATTTGAGATATTTCTCAATCGAGCCACCAGGGATCCAAACTACCGATGCCAACAAGTCATAAATGACTTGAGACAACTACTGAATTGCTCAAAAATGCAAAACATCGCGTATTTATCATAAATGACCATAAGGGTCATTACAACATCCACTACTAAAAGGACTTCCATCCCTAAAATTCAAGTAAAAGCATGAACTAAATGGGAAGAGAATGTACTTGATGCCTCAAACAGCTGAGAATATTACTTTTGTATCACACTCTCGATCTCCTAAGTAGCTTCCTCGACTAGATGGTTTTCCCACTGTACCCTAACCACTAAAATCTCTATGGACCTTAACTTTCTAACATCATTAGAAAAAAATTTCACAGGCCTTTCAACAAAAAACAAATTTTCATCAAGTTGCACTGGATCATCTCGAATAATATGAGACTGCTGTAATATCGAAACATGAAATACTGGATGAACAACCGAAAGCATAGGATGTCAGGACAATCTGTAAGTGACATAAAAAACTCTCTACAAAATCTTATATGGGACAATATACCAGGGAATAAGCATGCCCCACCTACCAGATCTTATCACACCGCGCATAGGAGATATCTGCAGAAACACTTTATCACCAACTCCAAACTCTAAGGCATAAAGCCTACGATCAACATAGATATATTTCCTACTCTGTGCTTGCCCTCAATCTATCTTGAATCAACCGAACCTAATCAAGTGAATCACGAAACAAGTTTGTAGACTGGACTTTGGCCTCGAAACAATCAAACCAATGATAGACGATCTACGTCGTCTACCATACAATGCCTCAAATAGTGCAATCTCAATGTTGGAGTGATAGCTACTATTATAAGAAAGCTCTGCCAATGGTAGGTGCTGATCCCTAGCACAACCAAAGTCTATCACGCATGCCCTTAACATGTCCTCCAATACCTGAATGGTCCGTTCGGACTGACCGTCGGTCTGTGGATGAAATTTTGTGCTCAAATAAACTTTGGTACCCAAGTCTCACTAAATAGACCTCTAAAATGATGAAGTAAACTAGGTGCCTCTGTCAGAAATGATGGATATAGGAACAACATGCAATCTACCGACCTTGCGAACGTAGATTTGTGCTAAATGCTCAGCATATTAAGAGGAGTGAGTAGGAATGAAATGCACTGACTTAGTCAGCCTGTCAACAATGACCCAGATCGTATCCAAACCTCTGCTAGTTTTCAGCAACCCCAAAACAAAGTCTATAGTTACTCGCTCCCACTTTCAAGCCAAAATAAGGAGTCTTTGCATCAAATCCCCTGGTGGTTGATTCTCATACTTAACTTGCTGATAGTTTAAATAGTTAGAAACATACTCAATAATATCCCTCTTCATCCAACTCCATCATTACAAATGTTTACAAATAACGATACATCTTGGCTTCACTAGGATGAATAGAATACTTGGAACTGTGAGCCTTGCACAAGATCAACTGTACTAAATCACTAACCTATGGTAAACAAATGTGACCATCAAACTGAAGTGAACCATCTGAATCAATAAAATCCCTACTAGCCTCTCCAGCTAATATCTGACAACGAAGAGCAACCAACCACTTATCCTCGAATTGACGTTGTTGAATCTGTTCTATCAAGGATGATCTGGCCTTAACATATAATAACACGCGTATTGGGCCTGAAAAATCAAGCCTAACCAAAATAATAGACAAAGATTTCTCTTTTACTGCCAATGGCCTCTCGGAAATGAAAAAGGCTGCTAGGCTACCCATACTGACCGTCTTCTATCTTAAGTCATCTGCCATAATATTTGCCTTGCCTAAATGATAGAGAATGGAAATTTCATAGGATTTAAGTATCTCAATCCACCTTTTTTGTTTGGAATTTAACTCCATCTGACTCATAATGTACTGAAGACTATGATGGTCAGTAAAGATCTTATACTAAACCCCGTACAAATAAAACCTTCAGATCTTAAGTGCAAACACTATCGCCGCCAACTAGTGGGGTAGTTATCCTCATGAACCTTCAACTACCACAAAGAATATATGATAACTCAACCCTGATACATCAGGACACAACCCAAGCCACCAGAAGCATCATAATACACGAAGAATCCCTAACCCTCCACTAGCAAGGTCAAATTGATGCTAAGGTCAACAAGTCCTTGAGCTTTGAAAATATCAACTCACAATCATCAGAACACTAGACCACAACATCCTTCCTATTCAATTTGGTCAAAGGAGCTATAATCAAAGAGAACCGCTCAACAAAAGGCCGATAACACCCAGCCAAACCAACAAAACTCTAAATCTCTGAAACAAATGTCAATCTTATCCAATCACACAGTGCCTGAATCTTTGTTGGATCAACTTTGATTCCAGAGTTGGACATCACATGTCCCAAAATGCAATGGACTCCAACGAAAACTCACACCTTGAGAACTTAGCATAAAACATGTATTCTTTCAGTGTCTAAAGAATCAACCTCAGTGTTTCTCATGATCGAACTTGCTTTGCGAATACACCAAGATGTCATTGATAAACACAATCACAAAAGAGTCTAGATAAGGCTTAAAAACCCTTTGCATCAAGTCCATAAAGGTTGTTGGAGCATTGGTCAGCCCAAAGGACATAACCAGAAACACATAATAACCATAACGGGTCTTGAAATTTTCTTACATATATCCTCTGCCTGAATCTGTAACTGAAGGTAACCGAACCTCAAATTAATTTTTGAGAATACCGCTGCTCCTTGAAGCTGATAAAACAAGTCAACAGTTCTCGGAATAGGATATATTTTCACTGTTACCT
>JBDJHY010815298.1:0-15201 GCA_039654485.1 Withania somnifera | reverse complement strand
TACGGACTACAGGGTTTGGTTCTCCTACTGGGTGGATAGTAGGTGCCATCATGACTCCAAGAAGTTGGGTCGTGACATAACCTGAACTAGCTTATGTATACTAAACACTGAGCTTTCAGTACTACATGTATACCTTTTGCGACAGCTGATTAGTAAAGAGCCATTTTATTATAATATTGGCCTTATTTCATGAACTTTCACTAGTATTTGGGGTTGGCTTTTGTGGTAGCACTTGAGTTTTCCTTGTGAAATCTTATACGGGCTGAGCCTAAGTTTTTGGCACTATTGACCATGGTACTTGCCACGAGATGGATGTTCTGATGTAATTTTTCATATGGGATCAGGATCCCTCCACGGGCCCTGTTGGCTTGAGTCACTAGGCGCCGACCTCTATACACAGCTTGGGGAGGGGTATATCGTGAGAGTAGTGGTATACAGAGATGTTTCCCATGGGTCCCTCCTATGTCAAGAATATCCTAGAGAGAGTGTGTGACGACCCTTGTTTTACTTTCTGAGCACCTCCCTTGTATTGCATTCTTTCCGCATAATTATACTCTTTTGGATTACGTGAAGGGGGTGTCTTTCTTGGATTCTTTGATAGCTGATTGTGCTTGTCAGTTATATGGGACGTCAAGTATGATTTATTTTCTTAGTTAGCTTATTATTTATACTAATTATAGTATTAGATTCCAGGCAGGGTTCTACTTGTTACCTTTTTGACACCTTTACTGTAGTTAGTATTATTTACTTACCTTCTATGACTTCTTATTGCTTTATTATACTTGTCTACTCATGATTGTTGTGCTGGAGCTCTAGGTACACATGGCCTTTATATTATCCATGCTTACTTGAGTAGTTGTATTCCTTACTACCTCTTTGTATTTGTATGTTGTTACCTAATATTTTCTATTTAATTCCTATTTACTTTATATATGCTTTTCTTTTTCCTGTTTGGCCTATGATATCTACAAGGTACCCTTATTTTGTTACTCATACATCACTTCTGTATCTTTTTGTGGTGCCAGTATGAATTATCAGGGAGGACGTGTTAATGTTGTCTAGGTTGGAGCTTAGTTTCAGAGATATGGTGAGCATTCAATGTTTAACCTAGCTGGTTCTCCTTCTGATGATGAGATATCCTTAATTTTGGCTCAGGATAGCTAACTTTTATATTTTTTTCACTTTGGGTTATATTGTACTTGGATATTCTGTTGTATAGATACTCTACAACTATGATAATAGGTTTTAGGGGTTTCTTTATGTTGTATATATTATTGTTTGTATTCTATTAAGCTTTACTTTTCATTCTGTTTATCTCTTTTATTTACTTTTTTTGTTTTTTCTTCTTCTAGATTGGTTACCGGCCCATTGCTTGTCACTCCGAGATGAGGTTTTGTATTGCCTATCGATGGGATAGAGACACCATGACAACCTAATTTTTAGGTCATGATGGAGTGGTATCAGATCTTAGGTTCACCAATGTCTATGGGTGTAGGAGCAAGTATTTGGTAGAGTCTCGTGGGTTCATATGTAGACATCCATATCCTATCTTTGGGAGGCTACAAGTTACATTTAGGAAAGATAACTCTCTTAACTCCTCTCGTTCCTATCATATTATTGGTTTTTGTAAACTTAGTTTTGCTTCATTCTTTCACTGATGGTTCAGACAAGTATCAGTTGTGAGAGATGATGCTCCCCTTCCCCAGCAAAAAGCTCCACTTAGGGGTCGGGGTGGATTTAAAGCATGTGGTTAAGGTTGGGCTAGAGTTGCACATCCTGTTCCTTCACCGGTATATCTACCTCATCCACAACCAAATATGCCTTGAAATGAGTCTTTGAGAGGGATGTGGAACTATATGTGTTCTATCTTTGATGAGTGCCCACTTATGGGTTCCATTCATCTACTCAAGGATCGGCACAAGGTAACCCAGCTCCTCCAGTTCATCGTGTACCTATTGTAAAGCTAGTTCCTCATACAACACCTACTCCTATTGTGCATCTAGTTTATACCCAACATGTTTTTTCTAGTTATGACTTTCAAGGATTGAAATATGCATAGTCATTTTACTCGCATTGGGCCGCTGAGGTTTCTAGTAAATCTAAACATAAACCCTATGAGTTGCTAGCTAAGTGTGGTTAGGGGTTGTTAACTTTTGGTCTAAGAGAGTCCTACGGGGTTGAATTTATTGGATGTCATCTAGAGGTTCTAACTAAGACTTGATAGAGAGTATATATTGAGAGCAGACTAGTGGGATCATCGTCAATGACGTGGGATCAGTTTGTGGAGGCCTTTATGGACAAGTACGTGCAAAAGAGTGTTCAATAGGGGATGATATCTCAATTTTTGGGTTGCAACATAGGTCAATTTTAGTCACCGAGAATGAGGATCATTTACTGAGCTTTCTAGATATGGGGCTTCTATGATGCAGCCAGATATAAATGGTTTTGTTGTTTTGTAGCCGGGTTTAGGCCAGAGATTCTGATAGAAGTTGAGTTTCTTCTTTCTATTAGGAAGCCATTTTGGATGTAATGAATCATGATTGTACCATGGAGAGACACTATCACTTGGACCAAGGGGGCAACAATAAGAGACAGTGCTTCTAAGGCGAATAAACTGATAATCGCCCATTGGTAGATGGTATGATAGGAGCAGGTCTCTATAGAAGAAGAAGCAACAGGCCCAACAGGGTCATTATAGTATACTAGTTTAGGCTTCCCAAGAGTCACCCAATAGAGGCCAGGGTAGTCAGACCATTTAACTCGCCATGGGCATATCTGCGAGGTCTCAAGGCCATGGTGGATAGGGTAGTACTTTTAGTTTTTCTTGTTTGGGTAGGGACCAGGGTTTTTATAAGTGTAGAGAGCTGGTTCATTATGAAAAATACTTCTTATGACATCGATCCATTAGTCGAGCAACACAGGCTCTAGAGCCTGTTCAGATAGTACTGCCATCGTCTAGAGGTGGTCAGTCAATTTCTTGAGGTGCCTGTAGTGGGGATCAGAGGGGAAAATGAGGGGATTAAGGAGGAGGTTAGCAGGGCAGTCGACACCGTTAGATTTAGACTATACCTTATTGAGCCCAGGCGAAGACTTCTGATGCTATTAACATGGGTATGTTATCTATTTGTTGCTATCCTACCTTGGTATTATTTGATCTTGGTTCTAGATATTCCTATGTAACTATTTACTTTGCTCCTCGTTTGGATGTGTTCTTTGAGACTTTACAAATACCCATGAGTGTGCCTACTGCATAGGAGATTCTTTAGTGATGGATTATGTGTATTGGTTCTTTATTATTATTGTACAGGAGTTGTACACTCGGGATGATCTTGTGGCTCTTGATATGATAAAATTTGATGTGATACTAGTCATGGATTGGTTATCCTAGTCATGGATTTTTCATCCCCTCGCTGTATGGTCAAGATATTTATTCCATAACCATGATCTTATCTATGCTTAGTGTACCCCCGGTAGTCTAGCAGGGTCCTACTAAACACTTCTTTGTGCGGGTTATCTCTTGTGTTCCTGCCCTTAGGCTTATAGATGGGTGTTGTTTACCTTATTTGTCTTTTAATCATGATTGAGTGGTGTTCCTCCTTCCCCCGAGTTTGTGCCCATAGTTCATGACTTTTTGGATATTTTTCCTTAGGATTTGCTTGACCTCCCACCAAAGTAGGCTATAGTTTTACTATTGAGGTTCAGCCCGGAACCAAGCCCATCTCGATCACCCCTTACCGTATGGCTCCGAAAGAGCTTTAGGAGATTATTTTTTAGCTATCTGACTTAATTGATAAGGGTTTTATTTGACCTACTCTTTCTCCAAATGGTGCTCCAGTGTTATTAGTTAAGAAGAAGGTGGGACTCTACAGATGTACAGTGATTAAAGAAAATTTAACAAGGTTACCATTAATAATAGGTATCCCCTTTCGATTATTGATGATCTCTTCAACCAGATTCAGGGTGCTTTAATGTTTTTTAAGAATTATTTGAGGTTAGGGTTTCACCAGTAGAGGATTCGAGATGTGGACATCCCAAAGACAACTTATTGGACTAGATATGGGCATTATAAGCTCATTGTCAAGTCATTCGGGTTGACTAATTTGACATCAGATCTCATGACTCATGTTTTTAGGCTGTATTTATATTCTTTTGTAATTTTCTTCATCAATAACATTTTTGTTTACTCGCGGAGTTGAGAGCAGTATGAGGACAACTTGAGGATTGTAATCCAAACTTTGGGTTAAATTCTATGGAATTTTTTTGTCATGTATTGTCTTCAGCAGATATTAGTGTGGATCTCGTAAAGATTTCTACAGTTCATGATTGGCCTCGACCTACTACTCCTATTGAGGTTTGTAGCTTTATTGGATTGGCTAGTCACTATAAACTATTTGTGCAGGACTTTTCTTTGAAAGAAAATCCCATGATTAGATTGACCTAGAAGGAAATTCCTTTCTAGTGGTTTCAGAAGTGTGAGTCTAGTTTCCTTGGGCTCAAGGAGTTTCTTAAGTCAGTGCTAGTGTTGACACTTCCAATTGAGGGCAAGCCTTATACCCTATGCAGTGATGCTTTTAGCATTTGTTTGGGTTTTTTTTATGCACCAGGGTTGAGTTATTTGCATATTCTTCACAGCAACTTAAGGTTCAGAAGTGCAACTACCCCACCCATGACTTGGAGTTCGTAGCTATAGTCTTTGAGTTTAATATTCAAAGGCACCATATTTATGGGGTTCACTATGAGATCTACACCGACCATCATAGTTTGTAGTATACCTTGATCCATAAGGAGTTCATTTTGAAACACAGGATATGGATTGAGCTCCTAAAGGATTGTGAAATTCATATTCTATACTATCTAAGAAAGGCGAATGTGGTTTCACATGAATTGAGCCGGAAGGTGGCGAGCATGGGTAGCCTGGCTTCCATATCAGTTTCAGAGACTTTGTTAGCCTTGGCATCCAATCTTCGGCTAAAAGCTTGGTTAGATTGGATATATCAGACTCGAGTAGAGTTATTTCTCATGTTGAGGCCAGGCCTACTTTATTTGATCAGATTTGGAAGGGACAGTACAAGGACCGTGTGCTTGTTCCGATTTAAGAGTTTGTTTTGATGGGTGACTGCAGTGGTACTACTATTGACTTTGATGGTTTCTTATAGATGGGTAGTCGTATCTGTGTTGCGAGTGTTGATGATTTGATTTAGACTATTCTTCATGAGGCCTATTGCTCCAAATATTCCATTCACCCAAGCATTGTAAAGATCTGAAGAGACCTGAGATAGCACTATTAGTGGCAGTGTATAAGGGGTAATTTCACAGATTTTATGTCTTGGTGCCTGAACTTTTAGGATGTGAATTTTGAGCATTGGAGACTTGGTGGTGAGTTGCAACGACTCCCTATTCCGGAGTGGAAATGGGAGAGGATCACTATAGGCTTCATTTATGGACATCTCCTACTTTCAGAGGGCATGATTGCATTTGGTTCATCATGGATCCATTGACCAATTCTACTCGTTTCTTACCTGTTTTATCCTATTACAACACAGAGACCTTATCTACCTTGTATGTTTGAGAGATTGTTTGATTTCATAGGGTACCGGTTTCTATTATTTCAGATAAAGGCTCATAGTTCACTTTACAATTTGAGTACAATTCAATGGGAGATGGTTACTTAGGTAACTTTTGAGTCCTACTTTTCACCCTCAGACAGATGGTCAGTGTGAGAGGACTATCCAAGTACTCCAGGATATATTGCACGCTAGTGCTTTTTACTTCTTTGGTACCTAGGATCAATATATGGCCTTAGTAGAGTTCTCTAATAATTATAGCTACCATTCCAGCATCCGAATAGCACCATTTGAGGCATTGTATGGTAAGCAATGCAGATCACCTATTAGTCGGTTTAGTAGTGTTCATGTTCGGCCCGGACTTCATATTGGATCCATGATTTAGAAAAGAGGGTCAAATTTATCCATAGTAGGCTTCAGGAAGCACTAAGTAGGCAAAAGATCTATGCGAATCATTGACTTCAGCCTTTGAGTTTTTATTGGTGACATGGTTTTCTTGCTAGTGTCTCTTATGAAGGCTGTTATGAGATTTGGTCAGAGGGGTAAGCTTATCCCCAGGTTTATCGAGCTATTTGAGATTAATGAGAGAGTTGGTGCAGTTGCCTATCAAATTATCCTTACATCAAAAGTTTTTTGTTGTTTCTCCAGTTTTCCTTATTTTTATGCTCCACTCATATGTGCCAGACCCTTCGCATATGCTTCGCCATGACTCAGTTAAGTTGATGACTGTTTGGCTTATATATAGAATACTAGGGCCAATATTGATAGATATGTGAAATGACTCAAGTCCAAGGGGATTTGAATTGTGAAGGTTCTATGAACTCATCTTCTGGTCAAGTAGGCCTCCTAGGAGACAAAGAGATATATACATGCCTAATATCCCTATCTTTTTGAGCCATTAGGTATTCCCTTCTTCTTGACTCTCATGAACAAAAGTGCTTTTAGTAATGGATGTTGTAGTGACACTCAGGGTAATTTTACATGATTCTGTGTTACTTTTGAGTTTAGAGTGTTCCAATAGCTTTCTAGAGTCATTTATGACTTACTGGGACTAGTAACTAGGCTCCATCGAAGTTCTATAGATTGTTATCTCAATTTCTTTATTTTATAGTTCTAACTTTAAAACATTGGAACTTGAGTGTGGTTTCCTAGAAAACTCACTCAGAATTGAATTCTAATAGTTCAATTAGCTCTGTAATACAGACTTAAGTCTCGTAGGACTGTTGGTTCATGTCCTAGAGTGTTCTTTCTGGTTTGAGATGGTTTTTAGAAATTTAGTTCATTTAGAGTTAAAGAGTCGACTTGAGTCAACTTTTGGTGATTGGAGTGACAAATGGAAATTTAATGCTTCCATCAGCTTCAAAATGTCGATGGTCTTGTAGGGTCATTGATATGCGTCCCTGTGTTTTCATACTCATTTTGGAGGTTTGGTTGGTTCTTAAATTTCTTGGGTCTTTTAAATCCCTTCTACCCCAGCCTCTAATCTACTCAAAAAACCTTGGATAGTTTTTTGTCCATTCCATTAGGTCTAGAATATCAATTACATTCTATTTGCATACTTGATTTGTTAAAATCAAACTTCGTTTCTATTCCGAGCCTCATTATTAAGTTTCTTGAATTTTTGTGAAATTTTTTGCAGGCATGACTAATTTATCAAACATATGGCCAATAAATCAGTGACCAACTAGTCAACTATTTGGCTGAAAATCGGTCCTGGCCGATAAATCAGCCCTTTTGGCTGATAAACCATCCACCTGTGCCTATTAAAAGGCCTTCATTTCAGCTTTCTGAACTCCAAATATACATATATTTGTCTCATTTTATTCTCTCATATCTTGGTCAATTCTTCATCTATTAAGTTAATTCTACTGGGTTTATTCATGGAAGCATTATGGCATTATCGTAAGTGTTATTTGGTCACTTTTGCTGTGTAAATTTCTCTATTTCTCATTTTTGACTTTGTTACAAAACTTTTCTTACATAAACTTTGTATCCTCATTTATCCTTCATCTTTCATAAAATTGAGCTCAACTTTCTACCATAAGACCCTTGAGCTAGGGTCTACGAGATGGTGCATTGATTTTATGTTCTCGGGCTTGGAGCCCATAGGCCCAGTTTTAGACCGATTCTGAATCGATTATTCTTAATATAAATGTGGGTCTTATTTTGCTCATCTCAACATGTACATTCTTATTTTGCTTATTTAGTGTGGTTTCAGGCCCATTTGTAATTCATCAGCATTTGGGTGCGAGCTTCGAGATCGCCTTCGGTGCCTAGGTAGGATGTGAGTTACTTTATCCTAGACTGGATATTAGATTTGTATAATTATTTTAAATTGCTAGCCTGGGGTGGGTTTTATTTCATGATTCCCTTCGTTGATATTATTTTATCTTTTTTATCATTCCATTAGTTATTCTTCTACTTTTTCTATCTATGGATTGTGTAGAACCTCTTTATACGTGTTTTGACACGAGAATATAGAATATAATGTTTTTGGGGAGGGGAATAACTTAGTTGTTGGTCTTAGTATCTATCCCTGATTTTTGCTGGTGGCCAAGTGGACGATCTAGTTTGCTTTTGTGTTGTTTTTTGTGAGCATGCATTGTGGTTGGGCTTTTATAGCTAGATTTCATGCTTCTCTGCATAATAATGATATTATAACTTATTTTTTCATCATACTAACAATTAGAAGAGATTTTTCTTGCTTATATGTACACCTTCAATGACCATACTTTGGTATAGAACTATTTTCATAAGTGTAACCTGAGCTAGCTTATATAAAAAAACCTTACCTTTGAGTACTATATGTTTACCTTAAGGTGTGATTTCCAGGAAGTACAAACTATTTTATCATGATATTTTTCTTATTTAGTGAACTTTCACTAAGATTTTGGGTTTTCCTTTATGGTAGCACTTGTGTTTTCCCTACAATATCTTATACGGCCGATCCCGAGGTTTTGGCACTCTTGCCCATGATACTTTCCATAAGCTGGCTGTTTTGAGGTACATTTGTATGTGGTATCGGGATCCTTCTATAGGCCTTGCCAGCCTGGGTCGTTACATGTCAAGCGCTATGGTAGCTTAGGGAGGGGTATACAACGGGAGTAGTGGTATATAGAGATGTCAACTAGGGATCCCTCCTGTGTTGGGAATATCCTTGGGAGGGTGCATGATTGCACTTTTTTTAATTCATCAGCACCCCTTTGAATTTCATTCTTTTCTCTTGATTGTACTCTTCGGGCTTGGGGGTGTCTTGTTTGGTTCTTGGATGGTTGATTGTGCCTATTGGTGATATGGAAGATTAGGTAGGATTTGTTATCTTAACTAGCTTATAATTTGTCCTACCAGTAGTATGGAATTCCGCACAATATTTTACTTATTACCTTTATGATACTTTTGCTGCTTTCTATTCCTTTTCTGTTGTTAGTAGTACTTACATATCTTATGTGAATTCTTATTGTTTTATTATACTTGTCTACTCGTGGTTTTTGCGCTAGAGCTTCAAGTGTGTTTCGCGTGGCTTTGTATTATGAAGGTTACCTATTGTAGTTGTATTCCTTCCTATCTATTTGTACATGTACCCTATCTTGTTTATTTGATCGCTCTTTACATTATTTATGCTTTCTTTAACCCAGTTGGACTATGATGTCTCTGGGTACCCTTGTTTTGGTACTCATATTCCATTTATGCATCTTTTTGTTGTGCATAACTCGGTATGAATTATCAGGGAGGACATAGTCGTGCGAGCAAGGTTGGAGCTAAGATTTGAAGATACAATGAGTACTCGACATTCAAGTTGGTTGGTTCTCATTTTGATGATGAGATGTCCTTATTTTTGGCTCAGTATAGTTAGGTTTTGTATCCTTTTCCCCTTTGGGTTGTATTGTACTGGATATACTGTTATATAGATGCTCTAAAACAATGATACCATGTTTGGGGTTTTCTTTATTTTGTATATATTGTTGTTCCTCTTCTATTATGCTTTACTTTCCCTTTTATTTATCCCTTTTCTCTTCTTTCTTTCTTCTAGACTAGTTACTGGCCCATCGCTCATTACTCGTGGACAGGGTTTTGGCTTTGCTATTGTGGGATGTAGATGCCATCACAATTTGGTTTTTGGGGTGTGACACTCACTTGTCAACTGAACTATACCTTCATTAAAGACTTCATATATCCACAAAGGAGTACATCAATAAAGCACGAATTGTAAGGGAAAACATTCATTGACATACTGAAGGTACAAGCTCATAGGGACATTTTTGGGCAAGAGCTACTAAGATCTTTTGAGCATCTCAGCTAAACTCATAAAGAAAGGGAAATTATGGTCTTGGACAAAAGCCTTATTCAAATATGAAGTTATCTAACATGAAACACGCATACAAATGATATAAAAGAAGGATAAGGCTACTCTAGTCTTACCACTACAACTGGCACTCTCTAACCTAGCAAACACACCTTAGATACACTTTCTCTTCATATATACTTTGCTCATCTATCGAAATATATGATCATCATAAGGGTACTAACAGTTACAAACACTGGGACTAAAAACATACTCTTATTACATTCAAGCCTAATTTAGAGGTACGAGGTACTACATGCAAGAAGATCATGCTAGTCTAAGAGACAAGATTCTATATTTTATATCCACCGGAACATTACCTCTCCTTCCTCCTACCATCAATCCACCATATTCTGTAAATCAATAAGTCACTAACTATATTCTAAAATCATTCAAACATTCACCTATACAGCACTCAAGCTTATTCATATACTCACTCTACGGTTCATCGAAGCTAAAACTAATCCATCTAGGGATCTTCTTAGCATTACTAAAATCAAGAACTCTGTACTTTTACTACTAGAACACATAACATCTTAGGTGACAAGGGCACACTAAAACTACTACAAATGATGCATACACTACCTTCTACTATCATCTAACAACTTATGAATAGGATCACCGAGAGGAAATAAGATGTGAGCATAAACTATATGAAGGTCTATCCCTGAAACTCTTACATGGAGTTTGAACTGAACATTACTATAGTAAAGGGATACATCATAACTACACTCTCATCCATCAAGCTGGGGTCTAAAACTCCAAAGTCATGAAATAGACTAAATAGATGGAACATTAAAGAAATAAGACTTATGAGTCATACCAGAAACTCTATAGGTGACATGACAAGCTGACTGGATATCTGCATCAAGAGCAAGGTTATCATGTTATCTAAATAAAATTCTTCCCATTCACAAAATTGAACATGAAAATAAAACCTAATAAGTTCAATAAACAAGGTCATGGAAAGAACTGTCATATTTAATTGGAGTATAAAAGAGTAAAAAGGGCAAAAACACGTTCTTATTGGATCATAGCTCAAAACTAGGTCTCCTTACTAAAGGTCTCAATACTAGACCGATTCTTCATCTTTCCATCGCCCCCTTAGGAAAAAAGTTTAAAATTATGATTTTGGGGGCTTCTTATCTAGATTAAACTACAATCAACCACTCTGCACAATCACACACTCAATATACACTTGAATGCTAACCTCCTTTAAGGACTACAACTATTCATACATAGATTCTTCCTAGGACTCCTCTCAAAAATAACTTTTTAACTTTCCCTCATCCCTCTAAGTCTTACACTCAAAAGTCAACACTTTCTCTAGCATACTAGCATCACACGTTTAGTCCTTCTTCCAGCCTCATACTACTATAACTCATACTAGAATAATAATCTAGAGTTGAAGCCTATGATTCAATACTAAACACATATAACAAAAAACTTCTCATCAATACTCAAATGTATAACTACTACATCACAACATGGGTACTGGCCTTGTGAGAACCATTAATGCATTCAATCTCATTCATCCTCTCTATCAGACTCAAGCCTACACGCCTGATTACCATACCCAACCACATCATAGTCTAAGTATTCCTAATCATTAACATTTTCTCCTCCTCACACTATCATACAAAAAACACTAACTTATTACTCCTTATCCAACACAAGAGACATGCCATTACTCCCGAATGACCATATGATATTTGACTACACACACAAATCAATAACTATACCCCACTCTAACTTTTACAAACCAAACATCACAGTTTTAGCTCTAGGGTCATTCCATCACTATATGTTATCCCGACCACACCTCTAGTGTATACAATAAAACAAGCCTCTCTACTACTACTATGACTACTACTACTACTGCTGCTACTACTACCTTCGACTCACACACTTACCACCTAATAAGAATTTGGATTTGAGCCTTAATTATATTGAAAATAATAGACCGAGAGGTCTAATATAGATGTTCTTAGTTTCTAAATAGTTGGGCTAGCTTCTTCGTGAACAGGTGCTCTATATGGCGGCATGATTCAAAATTCTAAGGAAATAAGTCAAGAACAGTTTGTTAGAGCTAAACTCAATAGAAAGAATTATGAATGTGAATAAATTGAAACTTTACTAAACTCTTAGTAGCCTCTCACTTATAAGTGTATACCTCTTCACACTCATAAAGAGACTCTATTAAATCTTTCCTTCAAACATCCACGGACAGTCAAACCTAATGCTCTGGTACTAAGCTTGTCATGCCCCATAATCACCCCCTAAGCATAACCGACATCCTTAACCATTAAGTTTCCCTAGTAGCCTCAGAAAAACCACTTGGACTATGCATAGCTTTACTCACATCAATCAGTAAAAGAAATATCAATTGAATAAACAGTAGTGGGTCTCACTTCAGTTAATAGATAAGTACATCATTAAATAGAAGCTCAATAATCAACATTGACTCAACATCTGTCTAAAAGCGACTACATGCTAAATATTGGAATGCTAGGAAATGATCCCTAGCTTGCCTCAAAATAATATAATAAAGAATAACTCTAACATCTCATCTCCAAAAAATAAATAAAGTTCCATAGCCAATCCTTAAATCGGTGACTCACCACTGTTCTAGCTTCTACAAAATGTAAATATAATCAACTACAAGCTTCCAGAAGGTTGGAAGTATCTTCATGGGGGTTAAAATAATATAGGAAGTATGTGGTTAGCATACAAAATGTATTGAGTATCTGATCGGGTGCAACAGGATAATAATAAATAACTCATGGCTATGCAATGCATGAACAATTATAATATGCTCTAATTTACTATTTAAATTCAATAAAGCAATAACTTCTCCTCATACTACTATAACTCATACATGAATAATAATCTAGAGTTGTAGCCTATGATTCAATACTAAACACATATAATAGACAACTTCTCATCAATGCTAAAATTTACAACTACTACATCACAACCTGGTAACACTAGTCCTGGATGAATAAATGGAAACTTTCTTAAATTCTTAGTAGCCTCTCAGTTATAAGTGTATATCGCTTCACACTTGCCTTCAAACATCCTAGGACGATGAAACCAAATACTCTGGTACCAAGCATGTTAGGCCCCGTAGTCATCCCCTAGGCACAATTGGCATCCTCAATTATTAAGTTGCCCTAGAATCCTCGGACGAACCACTTGGACCATGCATATTCTACTCACATCACTCAATGAAAGAAATATTAAATGAATAAGCAGTAGTAGATCTCATATCAGTTAATGGATAAGTACATCAATAAATGAAAACTCTATATTCAACTCTAACTCTACATCTGTTTGAAAGTCACCATGTCCTAAATACTAGAATGCTAGGACATGATCCCTATCTAGCCTCAAAATAATGTAATAAAGAACAACTCTAACGTTTGAGCTCTAGAAAGTAAATATATCTCCATAGCCAATCCTCAAATCAGTAAGGACTCACCACTCTTATAGCTTCTATGCAATGCAAATCAAATCAACCACGAGACTCTAGAAGGTTTGCAGTATCTACACGGGGTTTAAAATAATACAGGAAGCATTAGGTCAGCACATGAAATGTATTGAGTTTGTGATCAGATGCAATAGGCTACCAATAAATAACTCATGACTATGCAATGCATGAACAGTTATTATATGCTCAACTTTACTACTCAACTTCAATAAACCAATAAATATGCATTTTAAATAGTATCATATTAAAAGCTTCAACTTTCAAAAGTATAAAAATAAGTTAGTTACTTCAGACTGAGCATCATAAATTTAAGTCTTTAATTCAGACCCTCAAATATTAGTTCAAAAACCTTTATCTTTAAAAACTCAACTCAATTAAGAGATTTAACAATTTATAATGAAAACATTTAAAAAGGGCATATCTCAAGTAATTCAGCTGAAATAATTTACCATATAGTTTTAAACAAAATATAAGGACTTGGTTAAAAACAAGATTTTACTTTCTTTCTTTCAAAACTTTCAACTTTTATTCACTTCAGTTTGTCAATTTTACTAATCTCTGGGAGTTAAAATAACCGATATACCTTAGTCATAAAGCTTGACAGATACATATAATCCAATGTAGAAGGGCCTTTTACCCTGTCAAAGAGTATGAGCCTACAACTACTCTAGTGGGTCCAACTAGATTGCCAGGTAAAATTGAGAGGCACAAAAGTTGATATAATATCTCCTTATGTTAGTATACGCAGGTTTGGGTATTGGTACCTTCATTTTCCACCTTCGGTGCTAATACTCCTCCCATAAAAAAATATTATTATTATTTTCTATTCACTTTCATTTATTCCGTGAGTAGTGGAATTTCCCTTCCAGGAAAACTAATAGTCAAGCTATAATATTCAAATTCTCAAGACTATTGGAATTCTCCTTTACGAAAAATCACTAATCAAGATACAACATCTATGAATTACCATTTATCGAGTAAACTTAGTCAATTATGACTCTTTATTAACTAAATATCTTTTAGCTTATCAAGTTAAGCATGTATGTTAGTAATTTTTCTTCAACTGAGCCCAATTAGAAAAAGCTTTTCAATCTAAACATGCTTCATAGATGGGTTAAAATCTTTGTAAGAATCATCCATCTTGGCACTTTCAATAATCATCTCAACTTTTAAAATAAACTTTACAAAATAATATTAACTTCATGTTTCAAGACTTCTTCATGATTTCACTTCAAAATTTCAAAATCATACTAACTTATAAGTCGATAATAATGATATTTCAATCTCATATCAAGTTTTAAGAATAAAATTCAAACTATTATGTAGTTCATACTTTCGCAACTTCTCTTCACTTAGGATCAATTAAACACAATTAGTCAACTTAGACACACTTCATGTTCATACTCAAAATCATGAAAAAAGTCAAGTAATTGTGATACTTCAATGCTCAATTCAATTTTAAGAATAAATCTTGAAAACAATGCTCAATTCATTCCTCAAAGATTCTTTCTTTCTTTACTTCAATTTATGAAAACATGCTAATTCATGAAGACTTTTAAAATTAGATAGTCATAATGAAAACTTCCTAATTATAACTAAAAACATCAAGGATATCACTTCAGGGAATCATATTTTATAGAATTAAACAACAACACTAGCATGCTTCGATGTCATCAAAATCATATTTATAAAAGGATTTTTGGGCACAAGGATGAAATAAGTCCTTGTTGAAAGCCTACATACCTAATTAAAGGAACATTAATGGAGGGAAATTTATTAATTCACTACTGTTATTAAAACTCCTA
>JBDJHY010815188.1:0-15201 GCA_039654485.1 Withania somnifera | reverse complement strand
AAACCATCACATACTATACAAGTATTCTTAAAATAAAGTCAATTACTAAGAGTTATGTGGCTTTCCAATAGGTAAAACTGCCTATGATCAGATATAATGGAAATGGTGCTGAAAAGTAAATAGTGCCCACACGCACCCTCCCCGGTTCATTATCTCACAAAAAATCTCAATAGTTCTCATATGCTCCATCTCAGTTCATTATCACATAGCGGAGGATGATAGTGCTCGTAATTCCCTCCCCAATTCATAATCTTGTAATAGAGGTAAATAGTGCTCGTACGCTCCCTTCCCAATTCATAATCTCACATAGTAGGTCAAAATCAAGTTTCCCTTTTATTAAAACATCTAGTTCATGCCTGCTAGTAGAACCAATCAATAAGCTAAATTGTTCTAAGGCTACTAACTTGAACCCATGGAATGCCTTCCAAGCCTTAGTCATAAGGTACGTCCTCTCCTAGCCCAGCTATGATCCCAAAACATGAGTAATCATACCAAAGGTTCCATAACTACCCATGGGGCACCCATTAGGGCTCAATACACACTCATACAGGTGAAATTAGGAGCTATCATCGCTTAGGAAAATACAATCCACTTCTATGACCACACCGGCTAGGGTACAACATCATTATGTAGGCCAGCTGGATACCCATCATAGCCGTATCTGGATATCTATTGAAAAGTGACCATACATGACCTAATCATAGGCACCACCTCAGGCAGAACACAGAATAATCATCCTACCTACATCGGATCAAAATCCATAAACCTAAATTAGTGGATAGCGACTAAGCTCTAACCACTAGTATAATCCCCTTCAAATCAATCTACGTTCTAGAATCAGTGTATGAACAATACACACTAAAGGTAATAATCCTCCCCAATAACACTACATTCCAGATTTTGTATCAATGATATGGGTAGGGAAATGCAGACCCAGGTAAGTAACTACTTTACAAGCCAACTAAGTAAGCCATAGGCTGTAAGAATAACCTAACTGTGCTCCAACTAGTAATCCTACAACTGAGCTACATATTACCATATATGTACCAAACGAATACATAATCTAAAGAAATTAGACCGTAGCCTACCTGGTTTCTAGCTGTATCCTTTAGAAGTATGACCAAATATGCAAAGAATCACATACAAAGCTTGAAATCACATAAGGCTAGCAGAAACATAGCCGACGTGTCAGTATGAGTAATCAAGACTCATATTTCTATATAAAAAGTGGGGTTACAATCTAAACTAAAATAAGTTTGTAAACCCTAATAGATTGAAAAAAAAAAAGAAACAACTATACCAACTCATAGAACACAACTCATACATCATGTGGTATAAAATAGAGCTCAAACTAATGGTAGAAAATGAAGATACAATCCTGGAAACTTTATGTAATATAGAATAATTTATTATAATAGAGAAAACAAAGAATTATTTGGTTGAACAATCGTAGAATCGGGAAATGATTTCACAGAGTAAAACCATAAACTAAACCTCTTACCAATACTTACACAAGCTTATTTCCCATGGACATTTTAGAGAAAATGATAAAAATTTGTCATGAAAATGAAAGAAAGAACCTTATATAAGCCTGACAGGTCTTCTACGTGATCTCGACCCACTGTCACTCGATCATGACCCCTGGATGCCTTAGCCTATGCGATCGTGCCCCACTACTACGTAATTACAATGAACAAGGGGCCTGGGCTACACGATCTTGATTCTTTTTTACCCAGTAAGCCTCACCATGAATAATTGAGGGTTGAAATAAAACCGAAGTTCAATTTTGATATACTATAAAAGGAAAAGAAGATTCTGGATCTTACAAGATGAGTAAGGCCAAAGGATGCGATAATTATAAATGAAACCAGCTAAAAACTGTCAAGGAACCAAACTATCAGTCTTAGCAAGTCACAATTTCCTTGGGCGGTGGCAGAGACGCTCTAACTACGAAAAGGACTCCAAAACACAAAAATTACTCTTAGAGTCATTACAGTTTCTATGAAATAAATAGAAAAGCTCAAAATTAACTAATTAGGGAATGAAAGAAAAGTACCTGAACAACAAAAAATTTAATGAAAAATCTAATACTTAGTGTTGTCAATCATAAAAAATATCAGCTACAAATTTTTAGAAAATAACATACATACAAGGAGTGAAGAGAATATACTTCAGTCAGCAAAATGAACTGTAGTGACATTTTACTTCATAGAATTCATTTAGAAGATAAAAAAATTACCAATGATGAGTAAAATTTCAATCAGTGAAGCTAGAGAGAAATCCGGTAAATCTATATGAAGATTCAGAAAAACCTGGTAAATTTAGAGAAGAATTCGACAATGGTGAAGTAGTTCTACGGTAGTGACAAAATTTATAGATCTTGGGGATGGAGTATAGATCAAGTGATAGTGAAGAAATGAAGAATCTGACGATAGCGAAGGAGATTCACTATAGTATTATTATTGAAGAATCCAACAATGATAGAAGTAAGATGTGATTGAAGCTTCCACATCTATAAGATGTGTGAAAATATTTAAATACACTCATATAATAAATTCATATAATATATTATTCATATATATATGTGTGGGAATTAGAGTAAGGGCACACTATGACATTCATTTTAATTGTTCTATTTAAATGTTTGTAAAGTGTATTAAATAGGTTATTAACTGAATGAGTAAATAGTTTTGAGGAGGTTATAACCTCTGCTATGTTTTTCTTTTTTTGTAGGGGTTTTAAACTTCTAGATATTTATGAAATTTGTGGAGGTTATTAATAACCTCTCTAGATAAACCTCCACTGTTAACTCATTTTTAGTGATATTTCTTAGTCTCAAATAATATTTAATGATCAAAAAATTTGAATAGCCGTAATTGAACTTTAACGTTGGAGGCTATTATGATGAGTGAGATCATCTATTTTTTATTGCTGTTGAATATTAGGGATCACATTTAGCTTCTTAGATAAGATATATTTCTTTGTTAAAGGATATTTTTCTTGTATTGCTAATTAAATTGATATTATGATGAATAATGTGATGTGGCCTTGATATGGTAAAATACTTGCGATAATATTAAAAGGTGACAAAATAAGAAACATATCTAAAATAAAGGATGATAATCATATTCAATACGGATCGGATACCACGCTAGATATAGATATACATATAATAGTTATGAATTGGGTGTCTTGCTGACATAAATATTCTATATAAATATATGTAATCGAATGTTGCGGCGGCATAGTACATGGACCCAAATATGTTCCCTGTAGGTCTTAATTACATGAACAAAATAAGTCCTTTACCATGTGTGCACATACTAATGGATGATATGCATAATAAAAAAAAAAATATAAAGACATGATGATAGTAAAAGACTATTAAAAGAGGCATACAATGAAAGATTGAAAGTAACTTGGTTTCACTTGGTTAATTTATTGAGGCTGAAATAATAATTGTTCTTAATTTGATATTGATCATTGCTATTGATAAAGTCATTACTTGAGATTGTAAAGCTTCCGAATACATGTTATGTGTTGTTGATTGATTAGTTATTATTTCTTATTAATTTGTATACTTATTTTTAATTTGGGTCAATTAATATTTCCTATTAGTACATAATATTTGTACTGATACTACTTGTGCTATTCTTTTTTTAAATGTAGAGGGTGCTCCCTCCACTTTAATGATCCAGTAGATTTCTCGATCCGAGGATGAGCTCCAAATGTCTATGGCTGTCACTGATCATCTTTATTGTCTCCGTTATTCATTGAGAATTGAGTTTTTATTTCTAATATTTAAACATATCTTTGTTTTAATTTCATAGAGTTCTAATGGATGACGATATTTAAATTTTAGGCAGTGTATTAAATAATTTTTTAGAATTGGTCTTATTTTATCTATTGATTATTTGAGGCTTCCTTATATCTATTTTATGATGGTTAATTAAGTTTAGTGGTTTCGTATGGATTTGAGTTCATTGATTCTCCCATATGGAAGGTTAGTTGAGTGCCACTCACGATCCATTTGAATCATGAAAAAATACTGATAGTGATAATTATAAGAATGGAGGTGATTGACATTATATTGACTGGCTTGATAGTTCACTACTTACCCATGCAGTTGCTATGGATTTCTACATATAAATCGATTAAATCAGCGAGAAAAGAAAATATAATAATATTTCATGCATAAACAATTATGAAAGCTACCTAGTATTTAAATAAAGTTTATTTTCCAACGTTTTTCTAGTGAGATGGTTTTCTAGGAATGGAGTGAGAAAAACATGTTTTGTAATATTATTTTTTAATTAATTGTGGTGGAAAAGCCTTTATTCTAATAGTAGTTAGCAATTTGTAATGGTGGTAGTTTTTATGATGGTGAAGTTAATTGATGTTAAAAGTTGGCGGTGTTAATGATGATTATTGAAGAATTTGTGATGGTTGACCTTATGTTGGTAACTATTGGTGATAGTGATAGTTATGATAATGGAGGTAGTTGGTAGTAGGGATTGACCTTAGTGAATGTAGAGGTGATGACTATTAATGATAATAATGATTGCATCATTGATAGTTGTTAGTGGTGACTATGGCTTCAAAAGTGACTGGTGATGGTGGCTAGCAGTTGGCATATAATGGTGATTGTGATGACAAAAGCTATTATTGAATTGACCAAGCGATAATTATACATAAAGTGATGATGAAAGATATATCCACAAAAATACATCTTAATGGTAGTATGAGTTTATTAAAGACTTAATTATCAATAACTATTAAGACCAAATAAATGCTTACTTAAATCTTAATTTCTCTATCCAACAATATTCATCCACTATTGGTTGGCATATATTTTAGAAATAAAAAATAATAGGAATAGTTTTATTATATTATCTTTGAAAATGATGAATATAATATTTTGGGTAATGAATAGTATTTAACAATAAGGGTAAAATGGACACAAAATAATAAATTATTTATTAATTTCCCAAACTAGAAAAATATTATTAGAAATCTATTTTTAGTATACTATACAAATAAAGATAGAAGAAGTGAATTATATAAATAAATAAACTAATAAACTAAAATTTGAATCATTGGAATTTAAACCTTTATTAAATGCAAAAAGATAAGCCAATAGACTCTTCTATAACATTAATAATACTACAATAAAAGTAAAAAAAATAATACTCTAATATGGTCTTCTTTGAACAAAAAAATGGTATATATAATCAAACACAATACAATCTGAATAACAACCGCATAAAGGGGCAGTACTTTCATAAATGAGGATGAGATTTTGTGTTTTCAAAGGCAATAGTTAAATTTGGAATTTGAAAAGCGTCATTCATAAGATTAGTTAAGTAAAATATATTATTTATGTCAAAACCCAAGAGTTAGCCCTGGATGTGGCAGACACCTGAAGCCATTTAAGGGCTGAAAAATCTCTTAGCATTCAACATAACTATTTTATTAAAGTTTGCAGAAGAATTTTTAAATTTTTTTTCTAGATATCATGAAAGAATTATAAATATTCAAAGAAACAAGAAAATTAATAAAAGATTTTATTTAATCATAACATCTATTTATGAAGCCTCTAACATAAGAAAGTTATCTAAGTTGGGAAAAGACCTTGAGAATACCATAAAATACAATATTAAACTCTGAGTGATACATGCCTTCCGAGAGAAGGAGGGCTTATCAATAGTTGAAGACGTCCTAGATTCTATCTAATATTATACATGATCACTTAAATGTGCCTTCCGAACCTTTTTTATCAAACGATGTAACACCCGACGATGGTCAATAAATAAAGTGTATTGGTATATAGAATAAGTAAAACAGTAAAATATTCTTCATATTAAATTAATAACTTATAATAAGATTAAATATAATAAGATCATATCAATAGAATACAAATATTAAAATATAGACTTTCTTTTCTTTACTTTTGAACTAGATGGTATCACTAATATCCGTTATATACAATGGTGTATGTGTAGTTCTATTTGTACCAAGTTGTGGAGCCCTTGTCCATATTTATACCGCATATACTAAGGTTAACCTTGATGCTAGCATAATATCCCAAAAGGAACATATCATCAAGTCATCCAATTAAGGATCGAACTATCCCTGTTATCAAAATACAGGTTGTTGAGTCAGATAGACTCTTATCTTCTAGACTAACCATCTAATTCTCTTTAATCCCTTATTTTTATCTTTTTACACCGTTATTTCATTAAAAAACTTGTTATATCTATTAACGGAATAAATTATGTTAGTATCTTCATACCGTGACTTGCAAGCCAACTATTTTGTAGTTCATAAAACTATAAGGTTTATCATTCATTCTTTAAAATCTTTCGTGTAAAAATCATCAATAAGGTAATCCTTAAAAATTTCATCATTCAGTTCTATAAAATATCAATAAAAGTTAGGGTCACAATTTTCTCAACTCTTAAATAACTTACATCAATAAATATAAACTAAACTTGCTTGCTTTGAACATTAAAAAACTGTAAAAATACATCATGTAGCAATAATATTTGACACAACATCATGTAAAATACATAAGTATAAAATAAATAGAATAAATTTCATTGGAAATTTAAAAGTTCATTTTACTTTTTAAACAAGAACAATTTCAAAAAAGAGGTTACATAAAAAACACACGCCTCTCTAAACTTTTAAAACTATGGTTAAAAATACCATAGATCCAATTCTTTTCATATGTTTACTTATTTAAGGGCTGTGAAATTATATCTTTCAAATAGAATTTTGAAATAGGAATCATCTACATTAAGAACTAGTAAGAGAAGCACCTTAAGTCTTTGACCCTAGGTGGTTTTGAACTAGTAAGAGAAACACCTTAAGTCTTTGACCCTAGGTGTTTTTGAACCTTGGAGAAAAGTTATTTGGAGTTGAAATCTAGGTGTTTTAAGCTTAAAAAAAAAGGATATTCATCTGATGAAGTTCTGAGAGTGGAGAAACTTAAAGAGAACCTTTGATTTTAAATTCTTTTTGTGACTTAAATTTTTCCATAGAGACTTTATGACTTTTTAGACGAAAGGGAGGCTTGAGTTTATTAAAGTGGTAGGACGAAATCACTTTTAAATAAGTGAATTTGGGAAAGACTTTTTCCCCATTTTGAAGGTGTTTACCATGCCCTAAATCACATGAAATTAGCTATGCATTGCGTATCTAAGTGTTATAGTGTATTCCTTTTTGTTTCAATGAGTAATGAGTTTCAAACCTAGGTTATGAGTTATGAGTTTGGATTTCAATGTAAATTTTGTTTCAATGAGTAATGAGTTTCAAACCTAGTTCTTACAAGCACGAGTTTTGAGTTTAAGAACTAGCTAGACTTGAATAACTTATTTCGAGACATTAACTTTGTCTGTAAAAGTGGTCTTATTAAATATGAAGCTACAAGATATGAAACACGAGTTCGTTGAGCACAAAATAAGAATATGACTACCACTTTATTGGGTAATACAATTAGAAGGACTTCTCAACGTCTATCCCTCATATGAAAACTCTATTTATCATTTGCATCCTATACCTATCATATAGGTAAATATAACTACTATTGCTCGAGTCTAATCACATTTTTCCCTTTAATGGCCTAACTAGAGGTATAAGGTGCTATATGTAATATGATTATGGTCGTCTAAGTTCCTAGATGGTACATTATATATCCTATAGAAAACTACTCTTTTTTACTCCTAAAATCAACTAAACTTAATTATAATCAACGAGTTACAAACTAGATAAGGAAATTGCTAATACATTTATCAACCTAACATTAAAGCTTTTTACTACATTATATTATTATCCTCCTTGAATATAAAATGATCAAGGGATCTTCTCATGAATCATTACCAAAAATAATCTCATATGCTAATTACACATAACTAGACGTTACCTCATACTTCATTCACACTTAGCAACTTAAATTACACAAACTTATAAAGTGACAACTAACTGAGCATTAATTGTATCCCATCTTAGCTTTCACCTAGATTCTTTCACTATTATCTACCACCTGACAAGTGGAACCAATAAATGGAGTAGAACATAAGCATGAATTGTAGATGTTATGGATAGAGGTCTAACTCTAGATCATATCATGGAGTCTGACCTGATCATGATCATGACATAACTTTCCTTTATTCTTATAGATCAATGTACATAGAGCTTAGAGTAGAGAGAATCATAAGAACAATTCATTGGACAAGTTTTTTCTGATCTTATATATGATATAACATGACTTAGTTTTCCCCTTAGTAAATATCATGAGGCTTGAGTTGGTTGGATTATTTTGCTTCATCGAGAGACATAAGTGTAATATAACTGAACACCAATGTATGTAAAGTATGATACTTAAAGTCGTGAAATAGAGTGTAATACTTAAATGTAATGTAATATGAATATCTAAATCTTTCTAAAAACTCTATAACTGAACCATAAGCTAATCGAATATTTGAATCACAAATAAGACTGAGATTGTTTTTTAAGTATTTACTCTTTATCGAGCAACTCAACTCGGACACAGATCTACATAAAGTGCATAATCTTAAACATGGAATATCATGAGTTCATAGGACTATTCATACTAGGGAACATGAATGTATGTAAAATATGATGCTCAAATTGATGAATTTTTGAAGTAGATAGAGGACGCTGAGTTGAAAGATTGCTTTATATTCTATCATTTGAGCATATGCATGAATTTGCATAAGGTACATATAAAGGGGTCATGGGAATAATAACGACATGTAGGACATGAGTAGGGTGCTATAATGAATAAAATCTAAGGAATTCATCAGAATAAGAATGGATTAGTGTCTCACCATAGCTCTTTCCTAGAACTAATCACTTTTTGATTCTCAAGGCCAAATGTAGCTATCCACCTCCCTATCTCCCCCATAGATTAAGGATTCTATCTTAAGTCTATGGACCTATACTATATTCTAAACTTGCTAGGCTCTCTTTATTGCACAAGGAAAGGGCATCACTTATCATGTGACTGCTAAAATCTATCCTTTGATACTTCT
Organism: Withania somnifera; assembly: GCA_039654485.1. Lineage (NCBI taxonomy): Eukaryota > Viridiplantae > Streptophyta > Magnoliopsida > Solanales > Solanaceae > Withania > Withania somnifera. Next base: position 6,145 of record JBDJHY010815188.1, on the reverse strand, counting down.
CTTATCTTTATCATACCATTGAGGTCATTATTCCATAACCTATACACTAGTTAGCTCAACTAACCAAACTCCCTAACACTTAACCATCTGGTATTTTCCTTGTAGTCTATTAAAATCATATCTCTAAATTCATATCCACTCAAGCTAACAAAAATACCAATTGTTCCATGAGACAATAAAATTGCTTATCTATAATCTCCTTAATTCAACTATTAAGAAAACCATATAAATACCTAGATAGAACGCTTCACATGTAGCAACCCAAAAACACTAAACTAGGTAAAAACTATAAACCTAAGTGCTAAACTTTTCTCTTTAAAGACAACACCTATAAATTCTTGCTAGAACTTTCTTTTGGGCTAAATATTAACTTTCTTTTCTCTTTTAAAGCTATCACTAACTCTTTCTAGCTTAAATTATGCACCATTCCCTACCCACACATTTAGAAAGGGTTGACAGTTACAGAAAGAGACTCACCATCATCTACCTTACCAATACCACCTTAACTTATCTCTTAGGGATACCATAAAGGAAGGGTCAAAATATTCCCCCACTTTTAAAGAATTGATAGTACTAAGTTATATTGACATCTAGAATATAGAAGCCTAGAATCTCTTTCTTAGTGTCCTTATTTATCTACTTAATGACCTAATATTCATTCATTTATTCATCTAGAGCTCATATTACACTCACACAATCACACTATATCTGAATGGGCTATTTACATATGATACACACCTGATTGGTTTCATTTAGTTATTAATGTGTAACTTGAGTTGGCCAATGATACCTTATGGATATTATTTTATGATGGACATGGTTTTGTTGATAATTGATTACTCTTGTTATATAGTTTAATGGTTCATTTTTGTAAAGATTTGAATTACCTTTATCATCCCTACACGCTATATATATCATTTACTTTTTTATTAAAAATTATTGACCATGGTTTGATTTATAGCTTGGAATCTAAAGGATTGTGTTTTGTCTAGTTGGGGTAGTTGGTGACTTATCACCACTCTATTTTAGTGATGGAATAGGGATAATTATTTGGTACCCATTATTTATTTGATACTCATTTCCTTATTGTCTATATTTGTATATGTTTAGTCTAGCGCAGATTGATCATTTCCTTCTAGATCATGTACGAGGCTCGAGGTCGAGAAAGTTAAGGTAGTTATTTATCTTTTGACAGATGCACAAACTCTGTATGTCTTTTTCTTGGATACTATTTGAGGATTTTTGAGAATTTAGGACTATTTATTTATTTCAGCTTTGTATTACTCCTATACAGGGGATTATACACTCTGACCCCAGTTTCTGGGGGTTTTATTGTTAGATTTTTATTGTGTACCTCTTTTCTTGTTTCTTATTCATTATTTATGTATTTTCCCTTATAGGAATGTATTGGCTTACCTGTTCTGGTGGGTTGAGATAGATGCCTTCACCACTTGGGATTTTGAGTCATAACAATTTGGTATCATAGATCTAGATTCATGGGTCTTGCACCATATAAGCCACGGATTAGTAGAGTCTCCTAGATAGCTGCATAGTCATTCGTACCTATCTCTTGGAGCCGAAAAAACATTTAGGAAGTTGATTAATTTATTATTTCATTCTTATTTTGTGTTTTAATGCTCATGTATTATGACAAGGTTTATTTTGAGGAATATGGAGAGTAACATATTCATGTTCCATTTAGAGGGCGGGGGCGAGCCAGAGGATCAGGCCAAAAGAGAGCCCATGGTGTTGTACTGATATAGGATCAGGATAGAAGGCATCTCCTGAGCCAGAGATGCATGATGTTGTATAACAAGAATCCATACATACTATTTCCATATTATTGCTTCATGAGACTAGACTTCAAGTGTTGGGTGTATTGGAGAGTATAACTTAGGTTGGGCTGATGCTGACACACCCCATGGTTCTCAATATGGTATACGGGCTTAGAGACTACATCAGTAGTAGTATATTCCTATTATACATGATCAAGTTGGAAAAAAAATTAGTTTATAGAGATAAGAGTGTTAGATACATGGTGTGGGATCCTATGGAGTGATTTGGGGTGCATTATTGGATGAAGAGTAGCGCCGATGAGAGAAGTTTAAAGAAATAGATCTACCTCAATTTCAGAGTGGGAGATTAGAGGATGCTCATGAGTTCATAGATACTTGTAGAGAGTTTTTAGAGAATGCGAGGCTGGAAGAATCATATAGGGTCCTATACATATCTATGTAGTAGTGTGGCCAAGCCTGATAGTGATGGCACTTTTATATGAGGGATTGACCGTACGGATCCCCTCTGATTACTTAGGATGATTTTATTAGGTCTTCCTTGATAGATATGTTCCCTGGCGCATAAGAGAGGAGAATAAATATTAATATGAGAGTTTAACTTAGGGTTTTATTATAGTGGCTGAGTTTGAGACACCTTTTTGTGCCTTTATGTCGATTCACTTCTCACTAATCAAACTAAGAGGATCCATCAATTTGTTCTTAGGTTGACATATACAACTCACGTTGTTATATTTATATTGGCCCATCAAGGGGCATATTATTTAGAGGTAGTTAGGGAAGACAAAAAGGCTGAGATAATTGAGAGAGATGAGTTTAGGGATACTAGAGGTAAGATATCTCATTCATCAGATTAGTTCTTAGGTTCCACTTCTTGTTCCAGGGTTTTGGTAAGAAAATATGGATCACCTTATCGACATAGACCAGTTCATGATACTATGCATAATTTTGAGAGTAAGCATACTATTCATGGATTATTCATGCAGGGACATATTTCAAATAGTTCTTAATAGAGATAGACAGGTTATTGTGGTTATTTGGATTCATTTGGCTCATCAAAGAAGACATGTCAGAAAGGTCTTATTATCTTTATGAAGATACTGATCAAATATTGTGGAATTACCTATATAGGAGTCAGGGAGGGCCCCAACATACTTTTTAATTTCTAGTTTGAGAAATTATGCTTTTAATGAGAGGTCGAGGCAAAAAACAACCTTGTAGAGGTGGTTGGACTTTTTGTAAAGGTAATGGTAGAGCTACAAATTTGATAAGTGCTGGTAGGGAAGACATTCCTTTTGGTAGTTACATGGGTAATTATTATGCATTTCTGGGAAAACTTGAGGCATAGTCCTCTGATGTAGTGATTATAGGTATTGTTCTAGTATTCCATCAGCCTGCTTCATTGTTATTTGATACCAAATATACTTATTTATGTTTTCTACCTATTTTTATTTCGGTTTTAATATGAGGAGATAGTCCATATCTATGCTTGTTTGTGTTTCTACGCTCATATAAGATTATTTAGTGATGATCGGGTCTACTGATCCAATAGTCTTATCATGGTAGGATATCATACTCGGGTAGACCTGATTATTCTTGATATGCGAGATTTTGAAAACATTTTAGGTAGGGACAATCTTTTTTCCGCATCATGCCATAATAGACTATTATTTCAAAACTATGACATTTGATATGCCTAGTGTTCTAAAGATAGAGTGGAAGAGTTCTAGTGGGTTTTATCCTAGTAGAGTGATTTTTTCCTTCATGGATAGAGATTGATTGATAGAGGTTTCCTATCTTATTCGGACTTCATATGATATACTAATATTGACACTCCTCATATTGAGTATGTGCCTATTGCATGCGAGTTTCCAAATGTCTTACCTATGAATCTTTCAGGTGTTAGACTAATAGACATTGATTTTGCTAATGATTTGGAGTCGGGCACAAATCCCAAATCTAGCCCTATCTATCAAATGGCTACTGAGGAATTAAAGTAATTGAAGGAGAAGTTGCAAGATTTTTTGAGTAAGGGGTTTATTAGGCCAAATGTCTTACTGTGGGTTGCTCCTGTTCAATTCATCAAAAATAAGGATGGGTCGATGATGATGTGCATTGACTATAGGAAACTAAATCAAGTTACTATTAGAATTAGTACCCATTTCCCAAGATTAAAGATTCATATGACCAATTTAAGGGTGATGTAGTTTTCGCTAAGATTGACTTAAGATCTTTGTACTATAAGTTGAGAATTAGGGCGTTGAATATCCTAGAGCATCTTTTAGAAATTGATTCTTCCATATAAGTTTTTGATGATGTCTTTTGGGAAGAATAATTCCTATAAAACGTTTATGGAGGTGATAAATGATGTATTTTGACCTTATATAGATTCATTAATTATTTTTTTATCGATGATATATTTTTCTACTCGAGGAATGAACAAGACCATGATGGATTTTACTCTAGTAGTTGAGAGAGGAGTGGTTGTTGTCCAAGTATTCTAAGTGCCACTTTTGTCATAGCTCTCTGACTTTGTTGTGGAAAGTGGTGTCTTAGTAAGGTATTATGGTTTATCCTGACAAAATTGAGGATATTCATGGTCTGACTAATACCACTTCTCCCACAGAGATCTGTAATTGTCTGTTTGATAGGTTATTATCACAGAATTTTTTGGTGGCTTTCTTCTACTGTATCCCTAGTGACTTAGTTGACCCAAAATAATGTTGTATTATAGTCATCAAATGAGTGTAAGGAGAGTATCTAAAGTCTTAAGGCCTTATTGACCTCATCTCCTATCTTGACTCTATCGATTGAGGCTGAGATATTCACTATATTTTTTTATGCTAATAGAGTTATTTTGGGTGGAATGTTGATGCAAAAGGTATATTATTGCATATTCTTCTAGACAGTTAATGGCCTATGCGAAGAATTACCCCATTCACGATCTAGATTTGGCAGCCATGGTATTTCTGTTAAGATTTTGGTGTCACTACTTATATGGAGTTCATTGTGAGGTGTTCATCAACCATAGGAGCCTTCAATATAACATCAGTAAGATGGATCTAAAATAAGATGCAGTGATGGTGGATTGAGTGTCTAAAGGATTATTATATGATTATTTTGTACCACCCAGATAAAGATAGTATAGTAGCTGATGCTTTGAGATGGAAATCATCCAAGTGTGGTAGTCTTGAATTGATTCGAGTGGAGGTGAATTCCTTAGCTAGAAATATTCAAAGTACAACTAATAACTAGGTTCATTTGCAGATTTGATATAATTGTAATATACTTTATTTTATTGAGTCTAGTTCTTCCCTCAAGGATTAAATTAAAGAAAAGCATTTTTAGGATAATCTGTTTTACATTCATAGAGATAATGTATTGAGGGGAGAGGCAAAAGATGCATTTTTTGACTCAGAGGGTGTTTTAAGGATTGGTCACAGGATCTACATTCCTAAGGTTGTGACTTGAGTTATATTGATCATGAGAGAAGCACATAGTTCTAGGTATTCCACCCATACAGGTAGCAAAAATATATCATTATTAATCGTGTCGGTCAGGATGATTGTGCATTGCGATCGCGTGCTAGGGCATTGTGACCACATAAATCCTTTTGTTAGGTCATCATGATCACATGGCTTATATTTTAAATCTCATATGGTTATTTATCGTGGGCTCAAGTTTTTATACCATTACAATCTCATGAGGACCCCTCGAAATCATGAAGATGTCTATTTTCAAGTGAATCAGTGATTGGACTATTATAGCATTCCATTTCCCCATTTTCTGACCTTGAGAGCTGACTTTGGGAAATATTATAAGAAGAATTTTTAGGCTAAGATTTTGGGTAAGCTTTTTAATTATTTCATCTTTTTTACATGCTCATTATCCCACGATTTTAACATCAAATTATAGGATTCCAACGTGTAAAATTGGGGATTTTGGGGAAAATCATGATTTGGTAAAATTGAGTTTTAAGGAAATTTCTACCATATTTTTTTTATAAAATTACATATTTAATATTCCAAAAACACGATGACATTATTTTTGAAGAAAATTCTAGATTTACACTTGACCTCGACTTTTACTTTTATAGGGGCAATTTTTACCCAATTTTTAAAACATCAATATGGGTATTGATGTACGTGTTTTATCATACTTAAGTCATATTTGAATATATTCTAAGAATTGAAAAGCTTTATGGAAGAAAATGGACAAAGTTTTCTAGTTTCTTCACTTTCTAAGGCCAATGGAAGCCCCTAACTCTTAAAAAATATTCAAGTTATTTTTTGTATTGTTTTACTGAAATGTGGAGTAATTAGGAATACTTGGGGGTATACATGTGGGTGATG
>JBDJHY010815077.1:0-15202 GCA_039654485.1 Withania somnifera | reverse complement strand
TTAGTAATAATAACAGATAAGGATATAAACCAATAAATTGTAATATTCTAATAATAATATAAGTAAATAACTTTTAACTATTTTAGACTCGGTATTGTATCAAGCAACTGGTAATACTATCTTTACTTGTTATAACCAGACTTTACACCCTGGCACCAAGAATTATCATTTGACTAATTAATGCTGGGACTTGAGACCCACTCTAGTTGGCAGTGAGTACAACCACTAGAACTTGAGTCTGTTGTTGTACAAAAGTGAGTACAACTTTTTGACATTTATCACACTTACTAGTTATGGAGACTTGATGATAACTAACTATTGAGGATATTGGTGATACCATTATGTTGAGGCATTATATGTCATGACTTGTCTAGTACGGCTTGATGATATTATTGATATGAGGCATAGGATGCCAGACTATGAGACCCTTGAGGCTCTGTGATTTGGGATGTGAGGTTATGATGACCTTAGAGATAGTACATGGTGAGCGTACTTCCATAGCCCTTGCCTCAGGGCTGAGGCGGTATAGGATGGAGGAGAGATATACCAGGAATATTTAGGGTAGCCATACGGGTACCGGAGGAGAAATGTACATAGGATTGGTTACTTCATGTGATTATATTTACTTTTCTTCATTTGTCTTCTTTAGTGTACCCTGGCTGAGATGTATGGTGTATGGTGAGCGTAAATTTTATGTTTAATTTATTTATTATGTTGTTGTTGTACTTTTTAGCTATTATTGTGTTACTTTTGAGACTTACTGCTTATACGAATTATTGTGCATTGTATCGTCTTATCAGTCTTTCCTATCTTACTTGAGGTTACTGGTATACCATCCATATTCTCTTTTTTCTTATTTTAACTCCTAATTATTGTTATTATTATTCATATATACTGTTGCATGGATTCGGGGTACGTTTTCCTTCATTACATGAAATCTTGTTATGTTATTAGCTAGTAATACATTTTTTACTTGTTACTTGATTCTTACTTGAGCAGTTAGCTTTCATGATATACTATTTAATTATGTGACCCTATTTATTCTCTTCCATTATTTACTGCTTTTATTATTATTATATGCCTAGTGGGCCCTCAAAGCCTACTGGGTATAGATTCTTCGGCAGCTTGTACTCATATTACACTTGCCCATGTTTAGATCCAAGTATACGTGCCCGACCTTGATTTACAAATCGTTGTTCGTGCAGATTATATTCCTTTTCAGAGACTCGGAGTGAGTTTGGCGTCCGAATTTTCCTGCTTCTCTGCAGTATTGATTTTGATCTCAACATATTTTTCAAGATACATTTGTATTAGACATTTGATTCTTTCTTATGTACTTAGAGGTTTTGTATTATATTGATACCAAGTTTTAGGAATTATTGATTTTTTTACTTCTGCTTCATTTATATATCATCTATTGTACTTGTATTTTCTGCTTTTGATGTAGTAGTCCTACGCTTCAGCTTCGTACTACATGGTTGGTTCTCCTACTGGTGGTATAGTAGGTGCCATCATGATCCAAAAAATTGGGTCGTGACATGAAGAAAGTGAGGCATGTCCTAGAAATGCATCTCAATCTTATCTCAACAGGCAAGTTGGATGATGCTGGTTTCGTAAGCCACTTTAGTGCTGGAAAGTGGAAACTAGCAAAAGGCAACCTAGTCATTGCTAGAGGTTCAAAGAAAGGATCTTTATATGCAAGGAAGAATTTGTTCTGGAGAAGCAAATGTTGCTACAGACTCCAAAGATTTTTGGCATAGACTTTTGGGGCATATGGGTGAGAAAGCACTCCAGATGCTGGCCAAAAACCACTTGCCAGGTATAAAAAGGACAAATCTTGGAATCCATTACTAGTTGCATTTATGGAAAACAATGTAGAAGCAGTTTTCAGAGATCAGACAATCTCTCAAGGAGACATAAGGTATTTGAACTTGTGCATACAGATGTCAGTGCACCATCTGGAAAATCTCTTCATGGAGCTTATTACTTTTTCATATTCATTAATAATCACTCGAGAAGAGTATGGGTGTAGTTGCTGAAAACCAAAGACCAGGTATTGTCAACATTCAAGGAGTTCCATGCTCTAGTGGAGCGTTGAACTGGGAAAAAGCTGAAGTGTCTAAAAACAGACAATAGTGGAGAGTATCGCGGTCCTTTTAAAGCCTATTGCAAGGCGCATGGCATCAGACTGGTGAAGACACCACCAAAGACTCCTTAACTGAATGGAGTAGCCAAGAGGATAAATCAAACAATTGAAGAGAAGGTCATATGTATGTTACAATATGCTAAACGCCCCAAGTCTTTTCAAGGTATAGCATAAAGAATGCAGTCGATTTCATTAGCCTGACACCTTCAAGACTTTCTAGACCGAAAGATTCCAAAGGAAGTGTGGTACAAGAATAATGCCTCCTTCAATCATTTGAGAGTATTCGGATGCATAGCCTTTGCTCACATTCCAAAGGATAAAATAAAGAAGCTCGATGCTAAAACCAAGGAGCACATATACCTTGGGAACCCAAAGGATGAATTTGGATACAGACTGTGGGATCCTATAAATAACAAAGTTGTGAGAAGCAGAAAAGTTGTGTTCTTTGAGGATTAGACGATCAGAGATATTTAAGAGAAAAATTAGTACAAGTCTAAAGTTTGCATTGATTCAGGGGGAAAGATCTATCAAAAACAGATCCTGATCCTGAATAGGAAAACCAACAAACAGATCCTGCTTACCTAGTTCCTGATTAAATTGATGATCAACTAGATTAGATAATGACAGACCCTTAGATACATCAAGAACCTAAGCCACTAAAGCAACAGAGGCAAGCTAAATTAAGACTCTCCAGTAGAAACAGCATTTCATCATCACAATATCCTAAAGAAGATTATATTACTTTAACAGATAATGGTGAACCTCAAAACTTCTCAGAGGCTATGGAGTTAACTAAGAAAAGAAAGTGGATAAAAGCCATGAAAGAAGATATGAGCTCTTTACGTGAGAATAATACTTATGATTTGGTGGAGCTACCCAAAGGAAGAAAAGCTTTGAAAAACAAATGGATGTACAGGCTTAAAACTGAAGAAGAAAGCTTAAGACCAAGGTACAAAGCTTGGATCGTGGTGAAAAGATGCAATCAAAAGAAAGGATTTGATTTTGATGAGATATTGTAACCAGTAGTGAAGTATTCCTCTATAAGAGTAGCATTGGGTCCAGCAGCTATCCTAGACTTAGAAGTTGAACAACTTGATATCAAGACAACTTTTCTACATGGAGACATCAAAGAAGAAATCTATATGGAATAGCCAGAAGGCATTGAAGAACCAGGCAAGGAACACTTAGTGTGTCGTCTAAAGAAAAGTTTGTATGGTCTAAAGTAAGCACCAAATAGTGGTACAAGATGTTTGAATCCTTTATGACCAAGCACAATTTTGAGAAGACAACTGATGACCATTACGTATGCATCAAGTGGTATGAAGATGGTAGCTTTATTATCCTACTTTTATATATCTATGATATGTTAATCATTAGACGAGATAAAACCAGGATTGTTAGTTTGAAAAACGCTTTAAGCAAGTCATTTTCGATAAAAGACTTAGGTACTGAAAAGAAGATCCTTGGGATGCAGGTGATTAGAGATCATTCCAAAAAGTTAATATAGCTATCACAAGAGAAGTACATAGAAAATATTCTCAAGAGATTCAACATAAAGAAGGCAAAGCCTGTTAATGTTCTACTTGCTGGACATTTCAAGCTAAGAACAATACAATATATGACTAGTGAAGAAGAAAAGAAAGAAATGAGCAGAGTGTCTTATTCTTCTGTGGTAGGAAGCCTAATGTACGTTATGATTTGCACAAGACCATATATTGACCATGCAGTTGGTGTTGTAAGTCGATCCTTGTCCAATCCTGAAAAAGAGTACTAAAATGTAGTGAAGTGGATATTGAGATATTTAAGGAAAACTACCAAAAAATGTTTATGATTTAGTAATAAAGATACTATGTTGGTAGGATACACAGATGTAGACATGGCTGGAGATGTAGATTCCAGAAAATCCACATCAACATAGCTAACTACTTTTGTAGGGGGGGTTGTATCTTGGAAATCCAAGTTACAAAGATATGTTGCTTTATCAATAACTAAAGAAGAATATATTGCAGCATCTGAAACTGGCAAAGAGGTAAAATATATGAAAAACCTATTGCATGAATTGGGTCATGTTCAAGAAAGATATGCTCTTCACTGTGACAACCGAAGTGCAATCAACCTAATTAAGAATCCTACATTTTATTCTCGGATAAAGCACATGGATTATCGTTATCATTGAATACGAAATGCTTTGGAGGATGGTGAGTTTTAGCTAGAGAAGATTCATACAGATGAAAACTGGTCAGACATGTTGAGCAACAGAACTTCAGTTAAGAAGCTGACGGACTGTTGCAGGGGAGCTGGATTAATGATACCCTTCGATTAAGGCAGGAGAAAGGAGATTTGTTGGGAATCCCTCCTTAATTGATGGGAGACCATGACTAATGAATCTTGGTAGTTGATCCATTGAATATATTCAATGATGGTTATTCTAAAGTCTTGGATTATTCTTTGACTCTTGAAGACTATGAAGTTCAACCATGAAAGTTGAAGATAGTTTTTTTAAGGTGTCTTGAAAATGTGACAAACATTAAAGTATTCATTATCTCTTTATGAAGAAGTCTTCCTCCCATTCACTATATAAAGGGAACTTGTGGAAAGGAGATGAACAGAACAACATAGAGAGTGAGAAAATTGATATCCACCATAATGTGAGACTAGAAATCCTAGTGAGAGGCTAGATGGACATTGTATTTCATCCTAGTTGGGTGAGAATAAATGTTATCCTCATAAAGTGAAAGAAACAAATATTGTAATCCTAATTTTCATAGTGGGAACATTTTTTGGACAAGGCCCGTGGATTTTTACTTCTCATGTTGAGGAGGTTTTCCCACGTTAAAATTATCATGTCATTCTTCTATCTTGCTCTATTTTTTTTATTTGCTTATTGCTTCCGTAAGTGCCTATTTTTGCATCTACACATAGTTGAGAGAATCAGTTCTTTTTCAACAATATGACATAGAGATCTAATTGGGTCCTAACCAAGTATTAGTTAGATAAAGGATATTGGTTTTACTATTGAGAAAATTTTCTCATTTGAGACCTTAATCAGTTAAAAATGATATTATTTTATAAAGTTAATTATATTCACAACATACATCTTTGGCTATGCAATTTGGTAGTGGAAGAGGACATACCTACTAGGGATCTACAGGTAGAGGACAATATTTTCATGATCCTATTGGCAGAGGTCAGCCTTACAAAGGGAAAAAAAGGCTTTTCTGATTTGTGATTGATGCCAAAAGAAGGGACACATAAAAAGGGATGCTGGAAGATCATTTAGAGATAAGACAAAATGTTGAGCATGCTGGTATAGGACACTGTTGTAAAAGAGGCATACTGTTGTAAACAATGTAGCTGGTGAAAGTTTAAGCCAGAATCAAGGTCGTATAGAGATAAGACAAAATGTTGAGCATGCTGGTATAGGACACTGTTTAGTAAAGAGCAGTACAAACAAATCCTTGGCTTACTGAGCAAGGATACGAAGACCAATTCAGAACAACAAAACTGTCACCACCAGACCAACTTAATAGGTATGACTGCTTGCCTTATGACCGATAGCAGTCGGAGAGTGGGTTGTGGATTCAGGTGCAACACATCATGTCACAGTAGACTTGCAAAGGTTAGAAGACATCATGAAAACTAAAGGTAGAACGGAGGATAAGGTATAACTTCCCACAGGGGAAAAAACTTCCATCACACATGTTGGTATCACGTAACTATTTGGTTGTGATGTTGTATAAAATGTGTTACATGTTCCGAACTTTAAATTTAACTTGCTGTCGATAGCTAGGCTAACCAAAGAACTTCATTGTACACTCACCTTCCAACCTGATTTATGTGTATTTCAGGATCTCTCAAATGAAAGAATCAAGGGAATTGGTAGAGAAAGAAAAGAACTATACATACTGAGAGATGTTTTGAAGAGTTAGACTCAGAAGGATGTACATATAGCTACAACAATAAAGAAGCGAGATATGGTGGATCTGTGGCATAAAAGGCTAGGCCATATTTCATTAAATACTATGAAGAAGATTGATTTCCCGAAGAATGTAGATATTGGTTTCCTGCAAAATAAATGTTGTGTTTGGCCCTTAGCAAAACAGGCTAGATTGATGTTTCCACATAGTGTTTCAACATCTAATGTACCCTTTGCTCTTGTGCGTCCAACTATGAGGCCCTTATAAGACAGAAAATTTTAATAAGAAACAATACTGATCATAGTAAGATACACTTGAGTTTACCTGTTGCATCTTAAGAATGAAGTAATTGTGGTTCTGAAAACTTTTTGAACTACGATTAAAAACCATTTTGGTTGCATGGCAAAGGTTGTAAGAACAGATAGCAGGACAAAGTTTTTTAATTCTCAGTGTGTTGAGTTGTTTCAAGGCTTGAGATTATACTTCAAATTAGTTGTGTGTATACTCCACAACAAATGGGGTAGTAGAGAGAAAACACGAGCATATTCTAGATACTTTCAGAACAATAAGATTTCAGGCACACATACCCATCAAGTTCTGGATTATGCATTAAGGTTGATGTCTGTATCATTAACAGACTTCCCTCCAGTGCTCTAGGAGAAAATATACCTTGTGAACTACTGTATAAGAGGAAGATGTCTATTCAACATCTTAGGGCTATTTGTTGCCTGTATTATTCTATAAACAAAAACCTAAAGGTGAAAAGTTTGCTGAAAGAGCAAGCTGCTATTTTAATAGGTTTTTTTATAAACACAGAAAGGGTATATATTTTTGACATTGTTCAAAAACTATTTTTTGTTAACTGTTTTTTTATTAGTAGAGATGTAATATTCAGGGAGAATGTCTTTTTATTTCATGATATGGAAAGAATCGTATCTAATCATCCCAAGGAGAAATATCAGTTTGAGGAACTTCAATAACTTGATACTCACATGTTCGTTCAACCTACTATGCAAGTTAATTCTAGGACATTGCAAGAGGATCATGAACTTCCTTCATAGGAACTTGCTACTGAGATTCTATATGAAGATGAGTACGAAGATGTAGGAGAAATGAATGTTGAAGAATAAGGAGATGTTGAAGATGAATAACCTATTATAAATGAACCTGTTATGCCACGTAACCCCATTCCTGCAGAAGTTGCTACTAGAAAGTCATCTAGAATTGTCAGGCAACCACTCTGGATGTAGCATTACATATCCACCAAGACAGCTAGTTCCAGTAAATATCCTTTGTCATATTTCTTGTCCTCTGAGTTTGTACCATCCACATACCAGAGTTTTCTTGCTAAATTCATTGAATTATTGGAACCAAAAAACTTCAAAGAAGATCCCATGTGATAGATGCAATGCAAAAGGAGATTTGGGCCCTTGAAGCCAATAATACCTAGGAAATTATACTCCTTCCCTCTGGAAAAGAATGTTGTGGGTTTTAAGTGTGTATATAAGATTAAACGTCAAGCTGATGATTGTATAAAGAGGTTTAAGTCTAGGCTTGTCGCCAAATGTTACAGCCAAAGATAGGGTCTAGATTATCATTACATTTTTTCACTAGTAGCCAAAATGATTACTGTGAGATTTGTCATTGCTTTGGCCACTTCAAAAGGTTAGGAAATGTTCCAAATGGATATTTGAAATTCATTTTTGCAAGGGGCCTTGATGATGAGGTGCATATGTAACTACCTCAAGGGTTTGGCAATCAAGGGGAGAACAAAGTGTGCAAGTTATTGAAATAACTTTATGTGCTCAAGCAAGCCTCTAGAAAGTGGAACATTAAGCCTATTGAGGCTCTTCTAGCTATAGGTTTTACACAAAATAATTATGACTACTTTACCTTTACTGTGAAGAAAGGGTCTACGATAGTAATTATATTGGTTTATGTGGATGACTTGCTTATTACTGGGAGCAGTTTGATTTGATTGACCAAGAAAATCTATCATGCATCAAAAGTTCAGAGTTAAAGGATCTAGGACCATTGAAGTTTTTATTGGGGATTGAAGTACTTAGACCCCATAAGGGTGTCTTGTTGAATTAGAGAAAGTATATGCTAGAGCTCATATCAGAAATAGGCATAGGAGGTGATAAGCCTTCCACTACTCCCGTTGAGATGAACCAAAAAACAATTACTCATGAGAATGATCTTGAAGTTGGTATAACAGGTGATGCAGTATTAGAGGAGGTTACTATATATCAGAACGTATTGGTAGGTTATTATATTAACTGTTACCAGACATAAGCTATGCAGTACAGACTTAAAGTCAATTCATGCAGCAACCCAAAAGGTCAGCAGCGACAAGAATAGTTAGATATGTGAAGTTTACACCTGATCAAAGTATTCTTATGCAACCAAATTGCTCTCAGACTCTTATTTGTTAGTGTGACTCAGATTGGACAGCATATCCTAACTCTAAAAGGTCTGTGACTAGTTTTGTGATTAAGTTTGGTGGTCCATTGATCTCATGGAAGTCAAAAAAATAGGAAACTGTCTCCCAAGCCTAGCTGAGGCTGAGTCCAGGAGTATGGTTGCAGTAGTGGAGGAAAACACCTGGGTTATGGGGTTATTCAGGAAGCTGAGTGTTGAGATCAAACAACCAGTGAGTATCCTCAGTGGCAGCCAACTGAGGATTTTTTTTCTTTTTTATTAGTTGGTGACAATAAAATTTGAATTCAAAACCTCTATTTATCATATATATATATATATATACTATGTTAAAATGAATGACTATTTCTTATAAAACCTTAAGTTATTTAGAAGGATCTAACACACTTTATATTATTTAATCACATGCTTAACAAAAACAGTGTTGTTAGTTAAATCCTTTTCACCTTTTATACAGTAACTGGCACGATGATAAGAAATAAATTTTTCCTCTGAAATATTTGACAATTTCATTCAACACTGCAGTATCTGGGGGAAAACCAGACACACCACTATTTGAATCCATATCTAACATTTAAAATATATATATATATATATATAATCGTGTTGTATGTTTCATCGGATATAATTTTTTTATATTTAGTAATAATTTTATCAAAATCAGCTTATGCGTGTGTCAATTATTTCATTAAGAGCGTAACCTACATTTTATTAATATGTTTCATATTTTGATCGAGTCATAAATATATATAAAGTGGATGTAACCACAACCTAGACATGTTTTTAGATGTAAATTAAAAATTTAAGGAATTCAATTTTTAATATTTTCTATATTGTACTCATTGTATCATTAAAAAATATAAATTCGAATATAACATTTATTAAAAATGTATATCAAAAGTTAAGAAACCCCACATAACGGTGATTGACCTACGACTCAAAATCTCTGCAGCATCGATGAACAAGCAATCCACCAAGCTAGTCACTAGCATAAATTTTCCAAAAATATTATATATATTAATTATTTTATAAAATAAATGGATTTAATCGAATCTCTATATAGATTATTTAATGGCTTGGGACTGATTCATAACATCGAACTTCAATACACAGATTCATTAATTTTGTATTAAGAAAAGAGAAATTAAACTAATAAGGAAAGCCATGTACAAAAATATACAATTTACTATTCGTCGAAACCACTTTACTTGATATTTCTACTAAAAATAAATAATTTATAATACTTGTTATTTTAAAAAATCAAGACATAATTATTTGATTATATCTGGAGAAATAATATTGTAGAGAAAATTAATAAATAAAAGTAATTTAGTCAAATTACTTTCTGGAGGGAGTATTAGTTTTAAATCATTGAATACTAATATTGTTTCCATCTGTTTTTGGCTTAACATAAAAGAAAGAAAAAAGTTTATTTTGGTAACGGAAAAAGAACAAATATACCTTTGAATTTTAAAAAATAATATGTGTATATTCTTCGTTATATTTTAAAGCCGTATATACTCTTATCGGAATATTTTAGGGTTATATATATCCGAACCTTTAAAAATAATATGTACATAGCCTTCGCGCCGTAATCTTCCAATTTTTTTTTTTATTTTTCATCTAAAAATTAAAAAAATCATCTATTTATTCTATCAAACCCAAATTAAAAGGCTACCCGCTTAAGACCTGATTACAAGCAGATACTTCCGTATTTTGGTGTTCCATGGATAGCACAAGAAACAGTCGATTTTTTAAAGTTTTTACTAAGGGAATACCAGATGGATGCAAATTTACCATCAGTTGTGTATAAAATAGAGTGAGCAAAATGTCAAAGAGCAGAGAGCTAGTATTTATTTAGTGAAATCACATCATGACTATGTATTTCTTATGAAACCATGATATTACAAATATCAAATTCCAATTGTGGTACTTGTTTAAAATATAGCTAGATAAATGCATACTTAATCTTAAGATCATCAGACTGATAACTGATAAATTCGGAAAGATTACCAATGAAGTAATTGAAAGAATTCCTGTCCGGTAGTAGTGAATTGAGAATGGATCCTGCAAAATAGAGCCCAGGGTGGTCCCCGGGGTAGCTCTCCGATGCTTAAGTTAGTAGATAAGTCATAAGAGAGTTCCAAGAATATTTAGTAAGTAGTATATTAAGTGTACCTTCATTATTCTTTAGATGTGGTATATATAACAACCCCTTGTAACTATCTTTTTGTTGGAAGTTGTGAATGGGGGAGGTTGCCTTAGTGGGCCCCTCCATTATGTTAAACCGGTCGTGGCCCAGTTAATGATTTGAAACTCCCTCAACTGTTATTGAGTGGGATACCACGTGGGCCAGATTTTCCCCTTTGATGGGCCACTATATTTGACTTTTTAGCTACAATTCTACACACCCCTAGTCACAGATGGCCCTATAACAAGAATAATCAATATTCCAACACAAGGATGCTGGTGCAAGTTACAACGTTTTTTTTCTTTTTGTTATTAATTCACTTGGAAACTTCTAATAGCCCTGCGTAATCTATTACGCATATACCAGAGCCACGGGAGATTCATATGTGACAATATAATATATAAATGCAGTAAATTTGTCAATACATAAACTAATATACAGAATTTAAACTAAAACTACTAGATTCTGTCAAATTTGTATTTTCTATTCTAGATTACTCCTTAACTCACAACCTATGTTCAGCAAACACTATAAATTGATTATGCTCAACTTACTAGATCTATCATACATAGAGAGAGAAGTCTAACCATTAATGGAGGCCAAAAAGAACATCATTAGTGTACTCGAGTTACCCAGGCTAGCCCATGGTCACATAAATCCATTTCAGAGCTAGCCAAAAAGCTTGCAAATAGAAACTTCCACATTTAAATGTGCTTTGTCAAGAAAAAAGTCATAGATAAATATTTTGAATCACAGAGAAGTATTCATCCCTCAATGAATTAAATTTTAACAAGACATGTCAACTATAGTTATTCTTGTGATCGAACATTATTTTATATACTCTATAAGAGTTCCAGTGACTTGTAACATTATTGAGAATATTAATACTTTATTCGAAGAAAAAATTCATTTCCAACAGAAATTATTTTACATGAAAGGAAAAACATTAGTAGTTTAGTATAAATACAATCGGGTTCTCAAAATAACTTTAATCCGTACTTTGAGACCAAAGTTGATTCAACCAAGAGGTAGAAAAATTGACAAATACATTTTGAAATTTTCTCTTGAAGTAGCAAATTTAAAATTTATTGAAGTAAATGACACATATCATGGTAAAATTGAAATTTACAAGTATAAATAATTTTATTTGTTGGCATGAAAGATTTATTATCCCAAATTTATGCGTATTGAGTATTAGACATATACCAAAGAACTAGAAGATTCTTTGATAATATTTTGTGTTATTTGTTCTAATTATAAGTTGATTGAATCAATTAATATTGGGACCGAGTTCTCAAAATTCTGAAAAGTATAAAAGGTGAATATGAGCCCGTTCACCTGCCATGTTATATGTTAAAAATATGCATCTGGAAGATGATTACATGTACGTTTATTGTCAACCTGCAGTTTAACATTCGTCAAATTATTTGTTCAATATAATTGAGTTAAGAGCATAACTTTTAGTTTATGTAATCAAGGTAATTCATCTTGATAATGTCGATTAATATGCAATCTGGTTTGGCATTACATGTCTCAAGTAAATAGCTGAATATACTTATGAGAACAAAACTTTATATTGGTCTGAAATATGATATATTGTATACAACAGTACTTATATGCCGCATCAGACTAATAAATTATGATTAATTTCCTTCTCAATCGATTCATGGTTGGGAATCAAATATTTTCTATCTATAACTCTTAATGTGCAATATATGATTAATGGACATATCATGATGCACTAAGATGGATTAGCTAAATTTGGATATGTTAGTTTTTCTAATATAAAAAAGGAGATAATAAACATTTATGAAATATGTTGTAAACTATCATTATTATGATCTTCATTCCAAAGATAATTCCAGTAAAATGATAGAGCATTACTTACCCAAAATTAATTTCATATTTAGCTGAAAATACTCCTATTGAGTGTACATAAAGGACAAATTCTACAACATGCATGAAGCATGATAGATAAATCAGTCAGTCACTCAGGATAGTGTTGCAAAAGGCCACCACCACCCTACTTGCAACAAGTGTAGCACGAACCATTTGAGTAAGTGTCTAACTGGATAAAATGGTTGCTTTGGATGCGATCATCCAGGCCACATGCTTAGAAATTTCCCTTTAGTTAGGAAGGATAATACTTCTAATCAGGCCTAGTCTTTTTGCAGTACCGGTGGCGGTCAACGCTAAAACCAAGCCTATTATTTGGGATCCAAAAAGGTCCAGGGGAACCTGTCAAATATGATCACTAGTATATTATAAGTCCTTGTTTTTTATGTATATACATTTTTAGACCCCATGGCTACCCTATCCTTTGTTGTTTCTTGTGTAGCTAGTTAGTTTTGGAGTCAATCCTAAAAATCTCAGTGAGTCTTTCTCTGTATCGACCCCAGTTGGTGATTACATCCTAGCAAAAAGAGTCTACCAAAACTACCCAGTATTAGTCCTTCAAAAAAATATTCCAGCAGACCTCATAGTACTTAATATAGTCGACTTCAATGCATACTTGTCATGGATTGGCTTCACTCATGCTATGCCACAATTAACTATAGGACTAGTGTTGTTCGATTTTAATTACCAGATGAGTTAATCTTTGAGTGGAAGGGTAGTGTAGTTGTTCCTAACGGTCATTTCATCTCTTATCTAAAAGCCTAAAAATAATTTTTAAAAGGTGTATCTATCACCTAATCCGAATTTTGGGCTCTGAGTCTGAGGCCCCCTTCCCCAGTCTTCAGTGAGTTCCAGTTGTCAATAATTACCTAGATATCTTCCCGAAATCCCTCCACGTAGGGAGATTAACTTCAGGACAGACCTTGTCCAAATACTCAGTCCATCTCTATTTTTCCATATAGAATACTCCAGCACATCTCAGAGAGTTAAAGGATTAGTTAACAAACCTTCTAGATAAAGGGCTCATCAGGATCAGTATTCTTCCTTGGGTGCCTATGTCTTGTTCGTGCATAAGAAAGACAGTTTCCTTAGAATGTGTATAAATAAACCGCCAACCAAACAAGGTCATAGTCAAGAATAAATATTCCATTTACACAATTAATGACTCGTTCTATCAACTTCAAAGTGTCAGTTACTTCTCCAAAATTGATCCCAGGTATGGTTATCATTAGATTAAGGTTAGGGAATGTGATATTCCTAAAACATCTTTCAAAACCTGATATGGTAATTTTAAGTTTGTGGTTATGTCCTTTAGGTTGACTTGCATTTTAGCAAACCTTATGAATAGGGTGTTCAAGCAGTACTTGGACCTATTCATGATTGAATTTATAGACAAATTTCTAATTTATTCCAGAAGTGAGGAGGAGGATTCAACCCACCTTAGAGTTCTCCTTCAGATCTTTCGAGACCATCGACTCTATGCATTTAAATTCTGGTTAAGTTCAGTTGCTTTCTTGGCCACATCATCTCTAATGAGGGTATCCAGGTTGATTCTCAGAAAACAGATACAGTAAGAAACTGGTCCAAACACACCCTACTTATGATAGCCATAACTTCTTGGGTCTGGCTGGTTATTATCAAAAGATTTGTTGAGCTTTTCTCATCCATAGTTTCTCTGACCAGGTTGACCTTGAAAAGGTCTAGATTGAATGTTGTGATATGTATAAGAAAGGTTTTCAAGAGTTGAAAACTATATTGACTTCAACTCTAATGTTGACCCCTCCAGAAGATACAAAGGATTCACAGTATCCTATGATGCTTTCTAGGTTAGATTCGGGTGTGTCTTGATGCAGAATAGGAAAGGATTTGTTTATGACTCTAGAAAACTTAAAGTTCATGAGAAGAACTATTCAACTCATGATCTTGATCTAACAGTTGTTGTGTTTGCTTTGAGAATCTAGAGCCATTATTTGTATAGTCTACATGTGGATGACTTCACTGACCATAAAGGTTTGCAGTATGTGTTTAGCCATAAGAAGTTGAATCTCTGTCAATGGAAGTGGTTGGAATTTCTTAAAATTATGATATAAGTGTGATGTATCATCCCGATAAACCTAATATAGTGGTATATGTACTTCGCCGTTTGTTTATGGGTAGTGTGACTCATATTGATGAGGATAAAAAAATGTTGGCTAGAGAGGTACACAGACTTGGACATTTGAGGGTGAGGTTGATTAGTGCTGATCATGTGGAAAGTTAGTTCATAATGCTTCATAATTTTCCTTAATGGTTGAAGTGAAAGAGAATCAAGATAGTGATCCAATTCTGCACCAACTCAAGGGTGCAGTTCATAAGAAGAAAGTCCAAATTTTCTCTCGAGGAGGAAATGGGGTTCTTCGACATCAAGGTCGGTTACGTATTCCAGGTGTTGACAGATTGAGGATGAATAATTTATTTGAAGCTCGTAGTTCCAAATACCCCATTTACCCAGGAGATACTAAGATGTATAGAGACCTGATGAAAGTTTACTGGTGGAATAAGATGAAAAAGGACATAACTCATTTTGTGGCTAAGTGTCTTAACTGCCAGAATTTTACAGTTAAGCACTAGAGG
>JBDJHY010814969.1:0-15203 GCA_039654485.1 Withania somnifera | reverse complement strand
TACACTGGGTTTATTATAATTGAAATTTACTAAAATGAATTATTGCTTATAAAATTTGTAAAGTATCAAAAACAGGCGCTTATATTTCTAGTACGGTAGCTGACATTTTAGATTTTTATGGGCTCTGCGATAAAATACTTAGTATTACACTAGATAATGTTTCTGCTAATTTAAAGGCAATAAACTTGTTAAAAAGTACAATATATCCAATTTGTGCAAATGCTTTTCATGTAAGATGTGTTGCATATATTTTAAATTTAGTTGTAAATTGCATGTTCTTGGATTTTTCATATGTTTAAAAGTAGCAGAATTAATCACTTTAAGAAACTTTGTGAGTTAGCAGAATTATAACTTATACCCCCTTTATTTTAATTTTTTGTATAATTTTGACTTATATAAAATTTAAGAAAGTGAAAAAATTATTTGTGTGGTTTTAACTTGAGAGCAAGTTTAAGAATTTCAAAAAAAAAAATTAATTTATTGTTTTTATAATAAATATGTGTAGAATGTACCAAAGTATATCTAAATATTATGTTCTTAAACAGGTGAAAATTAAAATTAACTACTGCTAAAAAAATAGATATTGTTTTTAAAATGAACTAAGAAGGAAAGATAAACAAATTGAAAAGAAAGAATATTATATTTTATCCAGTCTCGAATTAATTTAGGGATGAAATAACGCGGTCATATTCGGGGAGAGGTCCCATGAAGTATGTTACTGTAGGTGATGTTTTTGATCAGGATATTCGCGGCGAAGTTAACAGTGTGGAGACAGATTCTCGAATCTTAAGGATTTAACTTGAGCAAGATCAAGATAGAATATCTGAAGTGGAAAATTTTCACACTCCAAAATCGGTTGTGACGACACCTACCTTTTCCAAACCCGATAGGTCAGCCAAAACAATAAGAACAAGGTAAATGAACAAAAATAAACTACAATAATCTCTAGAATGCGGAACTTAATACTATACAAATATATATTAGCATAAATTTCAAGGACCAAGTGTCACAATTCACAAGTCTCTATAGAGTTAAATATAAGAATTTTGAATGTATACACAATTTTTATGAAGTAAAGACAATAGAATAACTTAACGATAGATGAGGAATCCTCGGCAAATGATGAAGGGAAGATCAACTACCTCTAAAGACCTCAAAGTATGCTTGAACTGGTGGGGAAATATGAGAATCACTAAGTCTGGGGCTCAACACTTACACAAAGGTGCAGAAAAGAAAGGAGTGGGTGCAAAAAAAGGTACTCATAAGCATTCTCAAGTAGTGTAAATATAAATAAAAAACAAAAGCTCCTAACTCTCAACCGATCCTCCAATATACTACAATCTACAAAAGAGTCTAAACTACTACAACAGCCCAGTCAACAATATAAATCACGTATCAAAAGAAATCAACTAATTTCAGGTAATCTCAAGAAATCAGTCAATATTAGATAATCCTAGTGAATCAGTCAACAATAAATAATCCTAGTGAATCAATTAATAACAGGTAATCTCATTAAAACGGTCAAGATAAATAATCTAAAGGAATCAAAATCTATTAGATAATCTCAAGGGATCAATCACTATGGAAAGATAATCGATGCCACAAATCGAATGAATGCAATACAGTATGCAAGTGACTCGGTGCATATCCATATCATGTGCACGCCTACTGGCATTTATAATTAGTCAGGACCATAAGGGATTATCGAGGTCCATGTACTGACATATTCCTGGACCCTAGGAACAAACCTTGAGATGCCTACTCAATACCTTAGACCTCCAGTCCAACTTACCTTTGAAAGATTAGAAACTATAGTCTAAGCCTCATACTCTATCATTCTGAGTGAGCAATTATCACATGTATGTCTTTGGAATATCATAGTTTTAGATTTCAATCAACAATAATGATCTCTCAAAGGCGTTCAATTTCAATATTAAAACAACATAGACAATTCATCAAGTTAACTTCACCAATAAATAAATAATTAAGTCTCATTTCCTTATCAAGGTATTATTCTCAATATATGTTCGAGTTTTCACATTAATCATGCCTTTTTGTTTAGGCCCAATATACATTATTAGTGTCAATCCTGAAACATCCATTCCTCCCCAAGTCACAAATAATTAGCAAGCAATTGTTAACTAATTATAGAAAATCCATAATAGCCTCAACTTGCCTTATATTTTGAAGAACCAAGATATTCGTGCGCTTTACACATCCTTTGACCCTTCGGATAAGAATAATTTAGTTATTGTATAAGGAATATAAGAAATATACACTAGTTAACACCCAAAAACTCAGGAAGTCAAGATTTATATAAATTTTAACCCCAGGCTCATAGGTCAAGATTTAAACTTGATCATAAAATAATGTTACCGATTAAATATTATGAAAACTCATTTTGTTTCATAGAAAAATTCTCAAGTTTTTATCATTTTCAAATTCATCTTTTAACTCATTGTTTTGGGGTTCAAAATCCTCTAATTTTGATGTAAAACATGTTAAAGTAATGAGAAATTGATGAAAAAGTTACTAGAGAGCTTACCTAATGATTATCTTCGAAATTCTTTGATCAAGCTTTGCTAAAATGGGTATTTTTGGTGAGTTTGCATGAGAAATAAGAAGAAAAATGTGAACAAACTATTTTAAGAATCACCAGTGAAACGGACGTATCACTGCATTCACGGCCCATCCTCTGCAATCGCGGAGGTCAATCCCGAGCCAAGGCATCTTAATTGCCGACTATATATCACAATCTCGTAAGTTCAATGGATCCATGAACTTTGTGATTGTGAAGTTGGTGTCGCGAAAGGAAATCAATATGTGCATCACAAATGTAGACTACCCTTCACGATCATGATGCTTTGTCTAAGAGACTCTCCATGAACGTGGCCTAAGCTCGCGATTGCGGTGGTCACTTGGAGGCCATAAGAAAAACAACAAACAAAAATTCAAGAAAGTTCTAAGATGCTCCAACTAGACCTTCGGGATTCATTCAAAATCCTATGAAAACAAAATATATACACATACATACTATACTAATCTTGATATTCAAACTCAACGGAACTATCAAAATAAGGATATGAGGACTTCTTTACACGACACCCACCAAGGGTTCAGTTTTAACTAAAAATATCAAAATGTCCTTGGGGCTTATGAAAAGTCTAAAAACCACCTCACGAATCCAATAGAATTATCAAATTTTTAATTCGGTCATTCTAAGCTCGAATGTTGACAAATATCAACTATTTCACTTATAAATTCACTTTAGCCCATCTAAACGCTCAAACTCACCACGGAAGGTCTAAAATAGGAGAAGAAGATATAATTAAAAAAACTTGATATTCCTGAGCTGATGTAACTAAAAAATTCATGATACGAAGGTCCCAAACGTCAAATGACTTCCATAGTTTCTCATTTTTCACTTAAGGCCTCAAAACTCAAACTTTCAAAAAACTTACACTAAAAATCATTCTGCTCCCAATCCAACCATGAAACCATACTTAGTTTGGTCAAATGAAACTACTAAAAGGTGTAAAATGCTTAAAATGCACTTGAATAAAAAAAATAGCCTTTAAGGTCATACAACATTCACCATAGAAACCATGTTCATCCTCGAACATAAGAAAGAACAAGTACCTGAATGGTCAAACAACTGATGGTATTGGCTATGCATATCTGAATTGATCTCTCAGGTAGCCTTCTTGATCAGTTGGTACCTCTAATGCACCTTCACTGAAGGTATCTCCTTGTCTAAAGCTTCTAGACCGTCAATCAAGAATGGACACTAGCACCTCCTCAAAGGATAAATTTGGGTCCATATTCAAAGTATCCCACTGAAGCATATGAGACTCATGGGGCATATACCTCCGAAGCATGGAAATATGAAAGACTAGATGCATCACGGACAAACCAAACAGAAAGGCTAACTTGAAAGACAGTTCTCCCTTTCACTCTAGAATCTCAAAAGGACTAATGAAATGCGGATGCAACTTCCCTTTTTTCCCAACTATAATCACACCTTTATGTATGATACCTTAAGATACACTCAATCACCCTTCATGAACTCCAATGGACTAACCCTCTTATCAATATAACTTTTCTGCATACTCTGGGCATAAAGTAGTAGGGTATGAATTAGTATAACACTATCCATGGAGTCTCGCACCGAATCTGTCCTCCATAGAATCTTCTCAGAAATCGCAAACCACCCAATTGGAGATCTACACCTCTTACCATAAAATGCCAAAAATGATGCCATCTGAATCCTTGAATGATAATTATTGTTATAGGCAACCTCTACAAGCGGTAAGAATTTGTCCCAATGGCAACCAAGTCAGTAACACGAGCTTGCAACATATCTTTTAATACCTTAATAGTGTTCTCAGACTGGCCATCGGTTTGAGGATAAAAATTTGTGCTCATGTCAAGATGAGTACCAATTTCACATTGCATAATACTCCAAAAGTATGAAGTAAACTAAGTACCCTCGGTCATGTATAATGGATATAGGAACACCATGTAACCAGACTATCTAGACAATTTAAATCTAAGAGAACTCCTAAGCACTGAGCTTCACCTTTACGAGGATGAAATATGAAAACTTAGTCAAGAGATCATAATCATAACCACCCATGGTTGAAGGAAACTAAACACTGAAGTCCATGGCTATATTGTCCCACTTCAACTAGGGGATAAGCATCCTTTGTGACACACCCCCTAGATTATGGTGCTCAAACTTCACCTACAGACATTAAAAACTTGACAACAAAGTCTGCAATGTCTTTCTCATACTACACCGTTAGTAATGTTGGTTACAATTATGATATATTTTCGTCGCCCTTGGGTGAATTGAATATATGAAATTGTGAACCTCCTCAAAGATTTACCTGACAAAGTTTCCCAACTTAGTGACACAAATTTGGTCCCTAATCCTCAAAACCACCTCTAAATCAAGCATGACTGCCTTGGTGATGTGATGGCATTTTACATCACATATTGCACTTCAAATAAAAAAATACATGTTCTTGACTAACTTTGGTGTGATTTGATATGTTTTTTTGTGTATTTTCAAGGTAATTTTAAAGTTTTGAACTTTGGAGAAATTGCAGAAGAAAACTGACCTTGTACGGCTCATCCAAGCTGTGTTGTCCAATGGAAATGAAACTGTTTAAGAAACAAGCCGTCGTCTATAGATGGACAGTTCTTTTGGTCTTGGACGAACCATCTAAAGTACCATCCAAAATTAATGGTTAACAAAAGATAGAAGATTGGACAAATCATCCAACTTGGTATCGCTTGAAGGAAAATCAACCGTAAAATTGGATGCAATAGACGGAAGGACAGACAAATCGTCTGAGCTCAGATGAACCATTTTTTTAGCCGCCCACTCTAATTTCAAATATTAAAATTTTACCCCTGCACTCTAAATAGGTGTATTAGGTTATTTTACTGACGAGAGTTCAGAATCATAGTTTATCATGGTTCATATCATTGTTCTTGAGAGACTTTCTTATGTTGTATTCTCTGTACTACAAAAAGTGTGAAAGTTTTGTTATCATTGATTGTAATCTACCATCAGTTGGAAGAGTATTTTAGTGGTATGATATCTATTAATAATTTTTTTTACTGTTGCGAAATCACAATCATGAGTAGCTAAATCCCAAACTCTATGGTCATGGGATCCATAGGTGAAACAAATCTAGGGTTATATTTCTAACATGGTTCTTTCATCTTAATAAGTATATTTACACATAATCCTTGCAATTTAACTGATTTTTGGTGGTTTACAACACTAAAATATACCTAGATTTAGTTAGTATAACCCGTATGATTATACCTAGGAGTTGAGAATACAATAAGAAATTTGAAGTACAAACCCTTGTCTAAAGTTATCATTGTAACTAGGGTAATTATCTTGAAGTTAATGTAATAGAAATACGTCACTCTTTTACAGCCTGAGAAGGTGTAAAGGAGATTTATCTAGGATAAAGGTTGAAAACACTTATATAAATAGCATTATTGCTATAAATAACTATATACTTATGAAAGATTGCAAAACCAATAACTTTTATCATTCGAAGATTTATCGAGACCTTGGGGAATATTATCCTAGGTTTTAACATTACTTGAAATTTGTTACAAAATACGTCAATTGATCTCCGAATTCTAGTGCAAAGTGTTACTAATTCAATCAAACAATCCCCCTTATTTATTTTTATGTCTTTTAGAAATAATTCACTAAGTGATTAAATATTGTCATTAGAGTTGATCCTGAAACCATATTCTCTATGGCATCGACCCTAGCCTTTTTAGGTTCTATATTTGAAAAATGACCATTTATGCTTCGTCTGGACGTGTAACTTAAGCATTAACAAATTTTTCCACCGTTGTCGGAGAGTACGGTTGTTAGTTAAGGTCAAATGTTAATATTTGTCATTTAGTCTTATTTCTAGTTTTTACTTTTACTTCTTGTTTTTATTTTATTACAGGGTGACCAGTAGTATATGTGAAATACCTAAAGATTCGATAAACCATTATTGCCATTCGATCCAAAGATGGTTACAAAACTAAGAAAGATGAAAAGGCAGGAAGATGCACCGCTATTTAACCCTGAACAGTTGCATATAAATGAGCCACCAAGAGGTAACCATCCAGTTACACCTCCTAGACCTTAACCTGTGAGGAACAATAAGGTCTACGATGAAGATGAAGATGTATATTTAGATGGATCTAGTGCAATAGGAGAAATTATTTTACCGCTATAGCACAGAAATCAAGTTCAGCATCACTAGCAGAATGATCCAACTCTTAACCATGAAAGGGCTATTCAGAGGGGTAGCAAGTGAAGACCCTAACCTTCACTCAGATAACTTAACTGCTATTTGTAAATCTTACATGTCGGGAGTGAGGGAGTGAGTCAGAATGTTATTCGTCTGGGCTATATTCCTTATCATTATGTGAAGAGGCCACTATACAGTTAGATGACTTGGTTTCAGACTCTATAACTAATTGGGGAGAGTTGAAAGGGTCTTTCCTAGAAAGGTTATTTCCACATTCAAAGATGTTGGTACTCTGGGATGAAATTACTGACTTCAGGTAGAAGAGTGATGAAGCACTGCATGAGGTTTGGATAAGGTTTAACAACAAGATCAAGCAACACCCTACTCATGGATTAAGAGATCATTATCTGAAGGAGACATTATACAGAGCCATGAATAGGCCTTCAAAGTTAGTTTTAGATTGTATAAATGGAGGATCATACATGTCCAAATCATATGCCTAAGTGTCACAGAAACTTGAGAAAGTGATGAAAAATAATCGGGGATAGCATACCAGAGAGACTGAAGCATCAAGTAATACAAATGTGGATACTATGTCAGCATAGTAATGCCAAAGAAAAGAAGAGAGAGACTAGTATATAGCCCACCTGAAGACTCAGATAGAACCTTATATCTAAGAAACTACTAGGTGGAGGATATGATAAAGCAAAATTTATTCCTACTTAGGGAAAAGAAAGGTATGAGGGTAGTAAGTCTAACTCCAAGGAGGAAGCAAAATATTTACAGAATCGGTGGGGGTTTCACAAGGTAACCTAAGGTCGGAACTTTAATAGAGAATACTTCCATGAATGAGGATCTTATCACAACAGCGACCAGAGTAGTTGGAGGAACAAAAATGCTTATAATAAAAATTGGAGTGGGTCTAAATTTTCCCCCAGCGAATCGTAGGAGAGGGACTTATAATTCAAGAATGGGAGATATGTTGGCTAAAGTTCTTCAGAAGCTAAAATCATCTGATGAAATATTGAAAGAAATAAATAAGAGGATATCTAATATTAATCGTTGATTTGCTCATATTCCACATAAATAAAGAAATTAGAGTTACAGATGGGGAAGATATCCACCTCTTTAAACTAGGAAAAGTCCAGTTATATGGCACGACATCCAATAAAAGATGTACATTGCGTAGTTATCGCCACAAGAAGCATCAAAGCATTGTTTGATCAAAAGTTAGCAATAGAAAAGAATCAGGTAGCTAAGAATTCAACTTAAGAAAAGATATGGTTGATGTGAATGAGAATGGACTTTGGAGGGGAGTAAACCTGTGAGCAAATTGAGTAAGAAGGAGTCAAAATAGGTGACTGAGATTCCAAGGCCACTATCCCCGTTCCCTTAAATAATGAATAAAAAAACTGAGGACGATCGATTTCATAAATTTATTACTATGTTGAAACAATAGTCTGTGAATGTTCTTCTTGTTGAGGTACTTCAATAAATTCAAGGATACGCTAATTTTATGAAATACTTGGTGCTATTTAATCTAGATCCTTGGTGCAAAAGAAAGAAAATCTAGGAGCGTTCATAATTCCCTGTATTATTGGAACGTTCTATTTTTCTCAATCATTTTGTGATCTAGGTACAAGTATCCACTTGATAAAATTACCAATTTACAAAAAAATTGGGCTTAGGATCCCCACACTGATGACAATTCAACTTTGAATGGCTGACAGATTAGTCTAGAGACCAGTTAGAATCTTATGTGATGTACTTGTCAAAGTGAACAACCTCATATTCCCTACTGATTTTTTTATTATAGACTATGATGTTGAATTTGAAATGCCCATCATTTTGGGTAGACCCTTCTTCGAAACTGGTAGAGCTTTAGTAGATGTCAAAAGAGGTGAGATGAATTTTTGATGAATAAGGATAAGTAATTTTAAACATTTGTAAATCCATGAAGAAACCAAGACATATGAGTGTAATATTTATTATTGAGGTTGAATGGGATAATGTAAGAGAGACACAAATTAATAAGAAATTATTTGTTGGGTCGTTAGCAACGATGGTGATGAATTTTCATGGTGAGGGCATGAATGTGTATGAAGAAATTGTAAATGCTTTGATGGGAGTTGGTTCTTACTCATATGATCCAAGAAAACTTGATTTAGTCCTATATAACACCTCGACGCCACTAGAGAGACCACTAATTAAAGAGCCCCCAGTATTAGAACTCTACACATAATCCCAAGTCATTTATAATATACACTATTGGGAGTTGATAACACCTAACTGGTCATTTTTTGCACATCTTTTAGAATAGGAGGTTGCCACGTTAGTTCATATTTAAAGAAATTTCCTAAAAGCTATACGATGGATTATCATAGATATTATTGGTATCCCACCAGGGATTTGCATCACATAGAGCTAGAGGTTGATAGTGTTCCTAGAAGAGAATATTAAAGAAGACTAAACCAACATATGTAAGAAGAAGTCAAGAAAGAATTATCAAGTGGTTTGATGCTAGAATTATCTATCCAATAGAAATTAACAAATGGGTAAGTCTTGTATAGTGTGTACCAAAAAGGAAGGGCATAACTGTTGTGCCGAATGAGAAAAATAAGTTGATCCCACTAAGGCCAGTAATGGGTTGGATAATCTTTATGGACTACAGGAAGCTAAAATCTTCTACTTTGAAAGACCACTTTCCAATGTCGTTTATGGATCAAATGCTTGATCACCTTGTAGGATAGGGCTAGTGTTGCTTCTTAGATGGTTGTTCTGGATATAACCAAATTATCATATCCCCAGAGTATATCTTTCCCAGCCAGCTAGAAAGTGGATACAGAAGATAATATTTATGTGTCCTTATGCTACATTTTCTTTCAAATATATTTCCCTTTGGATTGTACAATTCTCCATCCCTATTTAAAAGGTGAATGATGTCTATCTTTCTGATATGGTGGAAGAGTCACTTGAAGTCATCAGGAATGACTTTTCTGTAGTAGGTGACACATTCGACAATTGACTAACTAATATATACAATGCCCTACAAAGATGCATTGATGTTAAACTGGTTCTTAACTGGGTGAAATTACATTTTATGGTAAGAGATGACATTAATCTCAGTCATAAAGTATCAAAAAAGGGTATTAAGGTAGATAAATAAAAAATGGAGGCGATTGAGCAGTTACCACCTTTGATCTTTGTCAAGGGTGTGAGAAGATTCTTAGGCCATGTTGCTTTCTATAGAAGGTTTATTCAGGATTTTTTTAAAATCACTAGCCTACTATTCAAACTTTTTGAAAAGAGGTTAAGTTCTATTTTGAAGGATCCTGCATGAATGCTTTTGAAGGGCTCGTACAAAAACTGATTAAAACACTAGTTATCATTGGCTTAAATTAGGAAGATCCAGTTGAGTTGATGTACAATGCTAGTGGTGCAGCGCTTGGTGATTTGCTTGGGAAGAAAAGGGATAAGATTTTTCATCCAATCTATTATTCCAGTAAAATACAGAATGGCAAATAAATGAATTATAGTGTTATTGAGAAAGAGCTTCTCATTATAGTATACACTTTTGAAAAGTTCAGATCTTACCTTCTTGGCACTAAAATGGTGGTACATACTGACCATGCAACCTTGAGATATCTCATGGCTAAAATAGATGCTAAATTAAGGCTAGTTCATTAGATATTTCTTCTATAGGAATTTGATTTCAAGGTGAAAGATCGTAATGGATGTGAAAACCTGATAGTTGATCACCTCTAACTATTAGATGCCGATGGAATAGATATAGTTGATGTAGATATTGTGGATGTATTCCCTAATGATAGGGTAATTGTTATTACGGTAGACATGGATTTGTGGTATGCTGACTTGGCCAACTTTGTGGTCAACAACATCATGTCTGAAGGAATACTCCCTTATACATGAAGAAAATTCCTCCATGATGCTAGTAAGTACTTTTGGGATGATCCTTTCTTGTTTAGGCTTTTTGCAAACAATATGGTATGAAGATGTGTGTTGGAGGTTAATATAACGAGTATTCTTGAGGCATGGCACTCATCCCTAGAAGGAGGGCATCACGGTGGTGCCCGAACTGCACAGAAAGTATTACAATATGGCTACTTTTGGCCTACTCTTCACCGTGATGCATATTAGTTTGTCAAAGCATGCGAAAAGTGTCATACGTAAGGAGATATTTTTCTTAAACAAACACTTCCTATAATTCCAATCATGTAAGTAGATCTTTTTAATGTGTGGGGAGTTGACTTTATGGGCCCCTTTGTGAGTTCTTACTGACAGAAGTATATTCTAGTAGTTGTCGACTACGTTTCTATATAGGTCAAAGTTTTTGCTTTGTCTAATAACAAAGGAAAAAAGATAGTAGCCTTCCTTATCGATAATATATTTACCAAGTTTGGGATTCCCAGAACAATCATCAGTGATGGGGGCTCCCATTTCTGCAATAATTTTTTTGCATTATGTTGGCTAAATACTAGATGAAATAGTATAAGGTGGAAACAACTTATCATCCTTAGACGAGCGATCAGGTTGAGGTCTCAAATAGAGATATCAAATCCATTCTTGTAAAAACTATGAATGTTATCCGGACAGATTAGTCCAGCAAGTTGGATGATGTTTTTTGGGTATATAGAATGGCATTTAATAAGTCAATTGGTATTCCCTTTTTCAGTTAGTGTATGGTAAATCTCGTCATTTACCAGTTGAACCGGATCACAAGTGATATAGGCTTTAAAATGTCAATTTGGGTTGGAATGAAGCCCTCAACCTACATCAGGATCAAATTAATGAGCTGGATGAGTTTTGAACCAATGCGTATGAGAGAGCATCTATACACAAAGAAAAGATAAAGAGGTACCATTACCAAAATAAGAGCATAGAGACTTTAGCCTGGCCGATTTGGTCATATTGTTTAATTCAAGTTTAAAAATGTTCACAAGAAAGTTAAAATCAAGGTGGACTGGCCCATACGTTGTCATAAAGGTCTTTTCATCAAAAGCAGCCGAGCTAGAGAATAAGAAGAAAACAAGATTTGAAATAAATGTTCAGCATATAAAGAAGTTTTTTTGTTTTATTACAGAGGTTCGTATTTTGGAGATTGTTTACCTTGAAGAAACTTGAGTAATCAAGGTGGTTACATCGTGCCGTGATATTAAATCAAGCACTATTGGGAGACAACCCAAATTGTTGTGGTTGTTTTACATTTTATTGTCTGTAT
This sequence comes from Withania somnifera, assembly GCA_039654485.1. Taxonomy (NCBI): domain Eukaryota; kingdom Viridiplantae; phylum Streptophyta; class Magnoliopsida; order Solanales; family Solanaceae; genus Withania; species Withania somnifera. Next base: position 3,182 of record JBDJHY010814969.1, on the reverse strand, counting down.
GTATCTTAGGTTGAGCAGATTGGAGTAGTGAGTACAGCCGATAAGCAGCCATCTCGGGTTGATCTCGAGACACATGATGATATGACATAGACGATTTTAGAGGTACATTATTTTTCCATTTTTGGTTTTATTGTTTATGCATTAGGTACAATGTAATGTTTTGTGTTGGGAGGGGGTAGTACCTATATTAATTCATCTAAGGGTTTTTGTTGCCGTGTTTCTTTTCCCTCTGACATGTTATCTAGTAGAACTGGCATGTTTAGGACTTAGGTTTATAGTTTTTAGTAGTTTTAAATTTTTTTTTTTATTATTAAACATTAATACCCTTTACGAATAACAATTTTCAATATCAAAAAGTCATTGGCATTGTTGTATATTAGTTGTGTTAAATTATACACTACAATTGACGAATGATGCTGATTGTATTTGTAGAAACTAAATTATTTGTGTAACAAGTTTAGATTAATATAAGTTGTCTACTTGCAAAGTGTGGGTGAGTAAATTAGTTTAATCTTTTTGTGTATTGGATATCTAGAACTTTCCTGGTTCAATTCTAGCTAAGTACAAAGTAGGTTAACTTGAAAATGATCCTAGGCATTCTTTGATTTAGCCACTAAGCCTTAGGAATGTATTTAGATACATTTGAGTTTCCATGTTTGATCGATATAACCATCGTTCTAAATCCAATTGTTGACTGACCCTTGAAAAGTAAGAAATTTATTTTGACCTTAGTTCTTTGTTTGATATTGTGTACCTTAACTCAGGCATTGTAACTTGAGTTGAGAGTGATTATGTTCGAAACATCACAATAAAATGTGTGGTAATACTCTATCATAGACCTGGTCTAGTAGTGAATAATGTGTCTTCAACCTAAGTTTAAATTAGGTTGAGGGTGGATGCTACGAAGCCTTTTTATATGCAAAAAAAGCATATATATAAAATTAAGTAAAAAAGGGAGAAGGCTAAGTGTGTATAAATTAAAGTTAAGGACCTAAAAATAAGAAGATTGTAAAAAGGGCAAATGAAGAAAAAAGAAAATGGGGGTAACGAAATAAAATGAGTAGTCACTAACTTCCTAAAATGTACCCTACCAGTACTCAAACCTTCATTACTAGCCAAACGAAGTCCTAACGTGATTTAGGTTAACCTACTGAAAACTAAGATAAAGTTGATAAGGGAAAGCCTATGGCTATTGTATGCTTGATTAGATTTCTTTTTGAGCATGAATGAATACTTTTCCAGTCCTATGATAAATTAATCTTTGTGTGTTTGCGGGACTTCTTTGTTATGAGAACAAGTGGATGCTTAAAACGATTGTAAATAAGTTACTGCAACAATTTGAGTTGATACAAGCCTTGTTTAAGGTCGTTCATTTTATTGCTAAAAGTTGCAGTTTCTAAAAAAGGACATTTAGCCTATATCATGTAGTGCCAAATGATTGATTGTGGTGAGTTTTATTGTGTATGGGTGTATTAAGTATTTAGTATTTGTGTTGTTGCTTGAGGACAAACAAATGTTATAAGTTGAGGGTGTTGATGGGACGGCACTTTACGTCACAATTGCAATTCAAACCATGATAAAATGGATGTTCTTGTTTAAATTGTTTGTGATTTGATGTGTTTTATATATGTTTTCAAGGAAAAGCTTAATGTTTAGAAATATGGAGAAATTGTAGAAGAAAACTGAGATTTAAAGACCAAATGGCTGTCCCTTCCATCCGTGGAAAACTCGCCCAAACTTTTTCATCCAATGGAAATCAAACTGTTTAAGAAATAAGCTATCATTGAGAAATGGACGATTTTTCTTTACTTGGATGAACCGTCCAAAGTGCCATCCAAAATTGATGGTTAAGAAGATATAGAAGATTAGATGAACCGTCCAACTTGTTGCCACTTGAAGTACTATTAACTATCTAGTGGATGAAACAGAAGGAAGGATAGGTGAACCATCTGAACTCAGATAAACCGTCTGTTTAGCAGCCCAAGCCTGAGCAAAAAATGTTTTCGAGTTTCATTTTTTTTAACTTGTACCCTTGCACTATAAATAGGTGTATAAGGTTATTTTATTGAGGAGACTTAGAAGATAATTTTTAGCAGAGTTTATCATTGTTCGTATCACTATTCTTGAGAGAGTTTTATACGTTTTATTCCCTCTACTACAAAAGAAAAAGTGTGAGACTTTTGTTGTCATTGATTATAATCTACCATTAGTTGAAAGAGTAATTTAGTGTTATGACATCTATTGATTATTCTATTTACAATTATGAAATCACAATCATGAGTAGCTAAATCCCCAACTCTAGGGTTGTGGGTTCCATAGGTGAAACAAATCTAGGGTTATAATTCTAACATGGTTCTTGCTTCTTAATAAGTGTATTAACACATAATATCTACAATATAACTAATTTTTTATGGTTGAAAATAGTAGAACATACCTAGGATTAGTTAGTATTACCGTTTGATTAAACCTAGGAGTTAAGATTATGATATGAAATTCGGGGCGTTGACCCTTACCTAATGATTATCGTTATAACTAGGCTAATTATCTTAAAGTTATTATGATATAAATACTGCACTCTATACATCCTGAAAAGGTGTAAAAAGATTTATTTAGGATACAAGTTTGAAATATACTTAGAGAGATTGCAAGATCATTAACATATATAATCAAAAGATTTGTCGAAATCCTATGAGCATAATCCTAGGTTTTTCTCATTACTTGAACTTCATTACAAAATACGTCAATTAATCTCAGAATTCTACTACAAAGTGTTACTATTTCAAACAAAAAATTCTCCTTAGTTACTTTATGACTTTTAAAAATAATTGCATAAGTGATTGAATATTTTCTTTAGACTTGAACCTGAAACCATATTCCCTATGGCACCGATCCCAACCTTTTTGGGTTGGATATTTGAACAACGGCTGGTTATGCTTTATTTAGCGGAGTAATTTTGAGCATTATCACCTGGTCTCACCCCGAAACACCTTATCACGAATGGTTCTCAACCTAGAATCATCAAACTGAGTCACTCAAATCTTCTCCATCAATGAAGAGAGATCCTCCAGATAAGCAAGCACACGACCATCTTAAAAAATCTGCAATCTAACTACACCAATAGCTAAACTTTGAACATATCTAGCCAAAGGTTGCTCCTTAACCTGAATACTCTCCAAGCTATC
>JBDJHY010814968.1:0-23074 GCA_039654485.1 Withania somnifera | reverse complement strand
CCGCTCATTCGAACAGAAAGTAAACTTCACTAAGGGGTTCCCAAAATTAGTAGGGTCCCATGATCCAAAATTGAGCACAATTCGAGTGGGGGAAGGGTTTCAAAACAGCCCGAGCAGATTTAACCATAAAGGGGTCAAAGATGCAATTTTTATATTAAACGTTGAAAGTGTATTAATGATATTAGAAGCAAACTACACTAGGGGAATAAAGAATTACTCAGTAATATTTGGATAATGCATAGTTTTATCAACTTCATCAATTGGGGGTCATTAATGGAGGAAACCATGAAATTTACGAATTAAAGAACAAGAAGAACTTACCGGAAGTAGGGGCGATTGCAAGGAACCTTTTGGAAACTTTATCTTCAACATTGAAAGGGTTTTCCTCAAGTTTCCGCCTTAGGAATAGGGATAAAGGTCAAGATTTTTTTTTTCTAAACAAAATGAATGAAGGGGTTGCAGATATTTAATGTTACTGCTAATGCCGCAAGGGCGGCTTCAGGGTCGCTGGGGCGAATGTCGCTAGGGCGGACCAGGGTCATAGAGAAGAACTTCATAGGGTAAGAGTTTGTTTGCTGAGACAAAGCTCGCTAGCGGGACACCATCCTTGCAAGGGTAAACTTCGCAGGTTCGACACCCCCTCCCCCCAGTGGGGGCGACCTATGCCTGCAATTTCATACCATCTCAACTCAAGAACTTTGAAAGGTCTAGAATGAGTTTTCAAGTCCAGTTTTAATTGATCAAATATGTAAACAACATGGAAACGACATTTTAGATCCAATAGAATCATCGAAATATCCATCCGATGTCGTTTAAGTAAAATGACCCCTCAAACCAAAGATAGCAAAAAATGCACTACTCCACCAAGGTACTCAAAATTACACTGGCATACTAATAGAAACGCCAGCAGTCTTACTAGCCAAAATTCACCATTCTAGAGATGACGAAAGCATCAGAATTTCGATCTAATATTCCGAACATCAAAATATCACCCTAGCTCCACTTTAGGCCTTAAACTTAACTAAATTCCACAAATAGGCATAAATTACAAACAAAAACTCCAAAACACAAAATTAAGGTCAATCATGACTTTGTTTGGCATTCCAAATTTAATAAAATTGTCGAAATTTAATTCCTAGCTCATATTGAAGGAAAGTTGACTTTGGTCGATGAGTACTTAGTTTTAAGCTCTAAAATAGGAAATTTGAGATATTTCTCAATCGAGTCACCAGGGATCCGAGCTACCGGTCCTAGTAAGTCATACATGACTTGGGGAAACTACTTAAATGCTCTAGAATGCAAAACATTGAGTATTTATCATAAATGACCATGAGGGTCATTACACTTCTAAGTTCTTGCGAGTATTACTTGGAGTTCTTGTAGACACTTGTTCACCTTATTATTTTCCTAATTTGCAGTACGAAGGCATTGTTATGTAACAAAAAGTAGATCTTGGTGTCAATCCTTACTCATACTTTGAGATATAGACAACCTCGTGCCTTGATAACCTCCATATTTCTTGAAAAATCTTTAATTGTAAACTCTAATGGAGAAATGTTAATGATAATAACCTCGCGAATCCCTTTAATAATCAAAACAATGCCTTTCTCCAACTCTTTGATACTTTTTAGGGACTCGGTAGAGAATTGGATAATACATTCGCACAAGGTATGCCATATTCCAGAGACATGAAGTTTGAAACTGGAAATATCCCCTTGTTGTTCAAAATTTTTGAAGCAACATGTTGCGAAGATGTTGGAATGATTAATTTGATCTGTTTCATCCTTTATATCAGTAGCTATACCAAGTTACAAAGGTCTAGGTTTTCTACCAGAGGGGCGGTAAACTTTGTTTATAGGTCCTCGTTTGTAGCTTATCCTCGACGTCATCAATCGACAAGTGTGAACTCTTTATCATATTGAACGGATTTGTCCTTGTAATATAATCCTTAAACATATCATTTCCAAATATATCATTTGAAACATCATCAATACCAACTAAAAAAAATAATTTGGTTTAATAGCTGAATAAAGAAGCAGGTAAGGTAAAATATTAAGGAAATAAACTTGTTCTGATTCAGTCGATGGAATTGTGAACCAGCAACACTGTCCTCAAAGATTTCAGTTTCAATGCTAATGGAATCCAAATCAATGAACTTACAATGTTTATTTCCTAAATCCTTTGGATTTCTCTTCAGATGTTTCCAGTATTGTTCTTGACTAGCATTGCTCTTATTTGAACTAGAGGTTGTACTAGTGATCCCAGCTTCATCCGGTGAAACTAATGTTTTGGTGAGTATCGACAAAATGACATGATGTTTGGTGATTTTTCAACACCTTTATTGGACTAGATGGAAGGATTCTTTCTTTTGTGAGAAATGCCAATCGCTTTAGAGGTGGTGGTATCTACTTCCTTGAGGGTCAATGAAGGACGCTTAACTCTTTTATCCTCTTGTGTATCCTTGTCCGTTAAAGGTTTGGACTTGGAAACAACTAGTTTGCAGGGGACTGATCAATGTCACCTTGGACTTGTAAGAATAAGAAGGCTTTCCTTGAACATTGGACTGACGTTGGTCTCCTTTGGTTGATGAAGGAACAATATCTTTTTTTGAACTTCTCAGAATCATATGAGTACTTCCCTTCAGAATATTCTCTCGATGGCATGTCCACCAACCCGAGTACTCACGAGTAATTAAAGGCAATTCATATGATAAACACATTGATATAACAATCTTCAATGAGCTTCCAAGGCGAACACAAGAATCCCAGAGTATCACGAAAAATAGCAATGAACCATTATGATAGTGCTCTATGACAACTCCAGGAACATCTTGGAAAAATCTAAATTATAGACTAAACCATTGAGGTTTATAAGGTTTTGCTATGAGATTATTATGCCTCAAAGTAATAAAACTTGAATGCGGATTTTACACGATATCACTCCAAGATGTGGAGGCTATACACATTCACTTGTTGAAATAACTTGCAAGCGTCAACAAGGTCTAAATGTTTGCTATTTTTTCTCTAAAAATCTACCACATTTGCACACATTGTTGTGCATGAGAAACACAATAAATTGATAGTTTCAAAATACTCATCTAACTATCCATATACATAAGGAATGGGAAGGAGTACACTGTAGGCATAAAGTTAGAAGAGGTAGAGATCTCTCTAAGACCGTGATAGATACTTGCAAGGACCGAAATCGCTAAAGAAAACTTTTCTCCATCAGTCATCAAGCTTTCAACTTTGAAGACTGTAGCTCGAATACAATCAAACTTTTTGTTGGGAGGCACAAATTTGCAAAGCCAACATGCAAGGAAAGATGATAAATAAGTCTCATCTCTGAGTGATTCCTCCACGCCTAGCTCGACGGAGGGGACATTCTCTTTTTGGTTTGTGGAACCTCATGTTAATATTTCACGAAGGGTTATGATTCATTCTTGTTTTTTCCATATTTTAGAAGGTTTTAGTGTAGGCTCAACATATTTATCTGGTCCTCAAATCTAAATTTTTTTCTAATCACAAAAAAAGACATCATTACGACAACTTTCATAAATCGATAGAAAGTTAAAAACAAGTATGAATAACCTCTAAGGAGATAGGGCTTCCCTTGGTCATTGACTTGTCTCAACTCCTTTTCCAAGGGTATAAATTCATCATAAATAGACCCATGAATAGGAAGGCCTCCAATAGTTCTTAAGTCCCACAAAGATATTGACAACTCTTCAATGAAAATAGAGTTGTGTTGGTAGATTCGTCAATTCTCACAAAAGGCCTGGAGAATATTCTCATTATGGTCATCATGAACATTGAAGCAAAATGGCATCACAAATCGTGATGCAGTCCAATGTCTCCTTGTTGCGGGCGAGTGAATCTTCTGCCCACTCCCAATAATTGAATGTATAGGGAACCTAAAAAAATCCAGAAAAAGGAACACGCCAACGACTAAGGCTCTAATTCTGGTGAGGAGAATTAGAAACGACAACATTTTAATACGTGGAAGACATCAAGAGAAAAACACTTTCCATCTTGACTTCTTATGAGAAGTTGTCTATGACATCTTTAGTTTGTGGAGTGGATAAATTTTTAAGGTGAAGGAGGGTGTCAAACATCTTTCTAACAAAATGGAAGGTGCCAATCACCCACCAGAGGGTGAACTTTCAAGGTGAGAATTTTGGCATGCGAATATCATCTATAATCTCAAGGCCAGGATATAGAGTCTTGAGGTCACAAATATGCATCTTCATTTCTTGAAATTGAGATCACTCAATGTTGTCCTACAAAAAAATGGAAAGTTACTTGGGTGAAAACACATGTCCATCTCATATCTGATCCAATGTCACAATATCCGATCCCAACTCACGGTACATTATTCATCTCAACAACAAATATTAGAACCACAGTTTATTAATGCATGGATCTGAGGTGAAATCAATACAACAAGTAAAGTATCAAATCATGTAATAACAAGGCCTCACATGGTATCTCAACAGATAGGATATAACAAAAAAATCTCACAGGCTATCTCAACCAATAAAGTATCAAATCATGTAATAACAAGGCCCAACATGATATCTCAAATCATGTAACAACATCAAGAAGGTCAACCTCTTAATAAGTCTAAGGAACCGTCAAATATAGTATCCAAGCCTAAATTTCAACTCAGAACCGTCAACAACATCATAATTCATCGAGTACCACATCGATTGTCAACCTAGTTCGATTTTTAGTCTATAGCATGTAGACTGACACCCATGAAAACATTTGTTTTCTCATTTACTTGTGTCCTCATCAAACCCCATTACTCCCTCTAAGGAGTCAAGAATTTCAACTTTCTAAAAGTTGAAGCAAAACAAATCAAATTTGAGCTTTACCCTTCCTTAATGCCTAAAAACTGTAAAGTCTTGTCAAATGCGGATTATTCATGAGAAAATATGAACAATGGTATCCAAATTGCTATTTTTGAAATTAGGTAAACAAAATTACCCCAAAAAAGGAGCCCAAAACCCTGAAATAAAACTAAGAAATTCTTTAAAATTCAAGTTATTCAAACTTAGGGGAGTTCAAATATAAAACTTCATTCAAAATCGAGCTTAATTTGATAATCAAAACCTTAATTTACACTTCAAACGCTTAGGTTGAAAAATCTCAAATTTGTATCTTTTAAAATCAAGAAATAAAGATGAAATTATGTTTATAAATGTGAAAGTAGCATGAATTTAGGGAAAATCTTACCAAGAGTTTCAATCTTTCGAAACTTAGCTTTCAAGCTTTCCCAAAATAGCAAACTCTTCAAAAGATGTTTTAGAAGGTTTTGGGTCTCCAAAAATTGTAGAAAGTGATTTAAAAGGTTTATATATGGGCTTAAAAATATGGGGAAAGACGGGATTCCCTGTCATTAAAAACATCACAATATTCCTTGGATGAACCTATTTGAGGGGGACCATGACTCGTGGACTCTATCCACGAGCCATGACGCCCAAGCCATGAGTCAAAATTCAGAATACACTATAGAACCATACGAGACCCCATACTATGGCCCTCACACAAACCGTATGACAACAAAACACTAAAATTTTTAAATTTTTTGATGGACCCTCAACATGCATTCGGAATTCTGTATAAGCAAACCATATATAAAAACTGGGCTTAAATGATATTTCAGACTCAATGGAGTTATCAAAACATGAATTCAGGGTCTCTTTGACCCGAATTCCATTAAGGGTCCCCAAAATAAGGCTAGATTCTAGGTTATCTCATCAAACCCCCTAAACTCAAAACGACAATCCTAAAATCAAAACTAAAGTTAACACAAGAATGGAAATAGTCCTCCAGGGCTAATGGAATTGACAGGATTTAAATTAGAGCACCCCGAACTTCAAACATTGACCGAAGTTACACTTTGGCCTTAAACTTCTACTTTATCTCATCTAACAGTCTAAAATCACCATAAAAGTCCTGGAACTAAAAAATGAAAGTCTTCCTAGACCAAATTCTACATTCTAAAGCTGATAGAACTGATGAAATTCCATTTACAGACCTGAAACTTCAGATGTTTACTAAATTTAACTATTTCAACTAAAAGCCTTCAATAACCAAAATTTTCTCAAAACTCGTAACTTGTTGCTACGGTTTTCAAACCAATCACACAAATGGAGCAAATACAAACCGGAGCATCTATTAGGAAGGGTATAATGATTATTCTATGAGAAAATTCAAAAATAACCATGAGGTTCATTACATAAATTCCCTATACTCGAGAATTCTTTTAATCATTGTTGAACTCCAACAGTAGTGAAGTCCCAACATGCCCTTAAAATATCAAAAAGCTCAATCGTAATAGTTATTAATACATATCACACTTGCTTTTATATGTATTTATTTGTTGTCTGATCGTTGGTTGGTCTATATAATATGGAAAAGAAGTCCCCATTTGGTGAAAGTATAGTGAATCATAAAAATGGTCCATACAGCATACATGGTTGGCGAAAGATGGAGCTGGAAGTTGATCTGCTTGTTTTAATAAACAGAAAATAGACAACATGACATGACTAAAGAAACCAATAGATACTACTTTTTCACGGTATCAACTTCAAGTGATTAAAGTTAAGCAACAAATATATCTGATTATCTAAGTGCCCTTTCCAATTACTGCAACTAGCTTCACTGCATTAGAAAAGTATTTGTGTAATACATTTACTACTAGTCCATACCAAGTTGCTTGCGCAAATGAAAAATATTCTAACTTATTACAATTTCATTAAGGACAAACAAACTTCAACCCATTATAGAAACTCACGTCAATGATTATGTTAAAAAGAAGAGGAATGCTAAAGAAGAAGAATACACTTTATCTATAAGATGGGGAGCTTAGAGATTCCATTCAAATTCGAGGTGAAATGACACATCTTTACAACATGTTGCGCAAATTTTGCAAATAATATATATATATTTCGAAAAATTCAGAATCTTAAATCAGGAACTACTTTTAAACACAATTATAGGTTTTGTTCCTTCGTTTGGGACCATGATTGAAAACATAATACAAAAGACAAGATATTGAAAGTAAGAATCATCAGCTTAAAGGAAAGAAAAAGTGGAGACCACCAACAATTAGAAAGCAATTCAAAGTAAAAAGCTTCTTTAATTTATTCATCACTAAATTCATGATATGTTTCTTATTTCCTTCCGAATTACCTCTAACAATTTCCCTAACACTCTCAAGTTCCCATCATAAAGAGAGTATAAAGAAAATTTCAAATCCAAATGAATGTCAATATAACAAGAGAAAGAAGAACATTCCTTTCAACCATCAACACATTGAAAGTGCTTAAGAATCCTATGGGCTTCTCTAAGGCCAGTGAGATAAGCACCATGAGTTGTTGAATAGTAGGATCTATGTGTTGCTTCACCGGCAAACAAAATCTGAAGTGGAGGAGGACAATTCTCTGAATTGTCACCATCTTTGTTCCTTTTAGGCAACGGTTCAGCCATAGCATCCAAATCATCTCCACTTGATCCAACTGGTATATGAGTATATGAACCCAAGAATAGTGGATCAGTACCCCATTTGCACTTCAAAACCTTCAAAAACTTTACGCGACTTTCTGCTGCAGAATCTGAGTTCTATAATTTCTTTGGTTTGCAGGAAATAGTAATATTGTTTTTGAAACCACGTATATGAGCTCCTCATCATCAAGAGATTCCATCTCAAGAGCCTCTTTACCTGCAAACCATGATACTATAGTATTTGACTTTGGATAAAGCGGATGTATTACAGCTGTCTTCCTAATCCACAAGGGAATTTTCGGGTGAAATAGTTTCGGGTCCGATTGATGAAAAACCATTTGCAAGTAGGGAAAGTTCCTGGAAAAATCTTCATCATCAGGAGTACTTGGATTCAGTTTCAAGAATAACTTGTCAACAACACCAAATCCAAGTCTTGAAATTGCTTCAGCCTTGAAACTAGGAAGAGCAGGACTAAACATAGCAGAATCATCGCGAATTCCTTTTTTCAAAACACCTAATGAGACTGTAATAATGACATGATCAGCATACATAATTGATCCATCACTGAAAAGTAACTTCACTGGCTTAGTACCATCACCATTTTCCAGTTTAAAGTCAGAATAATCAGATTGCCATTCAATTTTGGTCACATTTCGGCCAAACTGAATCAAACCATCTGGTAAAACAGAGGCCAAAGATTCAATTATAGTTGAGTACCCTTTGGCTATAGTGACTTCATCACCAGGAAAATTAGCATATTCACTTTCTCCATTGAAATCTAGATTTCCCAAATCATCTGCTGATGAATAATGCCTGTAGATATTCTCAAGCATTGCAAAAACACCTTCTTCAAGTGATTTTCTACTCCAATTGTCAAACAGTTGAATATTTTCTTGATCATTCCTTGAATCCCAGTAAAATTCAAGCCTTTTCCTTAGGAAAGAACCAACGCTGAGATTTTTAGTACTACCATTTTCACGAATAAAATTTTCAAGAATTTTTCTACCTACCCCATCTTGTGAATTTTCTTCACCTGAAGAAAACTCTACCATTTTGTCAAAAAAAATTGATATGGACTTAACAAGGGAAGAATTTACCTCATAACCATCTTCTGTTATAGTCACTTTTTTATCCATTAGTTTACCTTCCTTACCTTCCCAAGGCTTTTCAGATTTAAATAAGTTCATTTCTTGAGCAATTTTGAATATTGGATTACCTTCAGTGCCATGAATCCAAGTAGCGCCCATTTCAACTTGATCACCATTGAATTCTGAAGTGAAAATTCTTCCACCAATTCTGTTACCACCTTCAACAACACAAAGCTCAAATAATTCATTGGAATTATGTGTTGTGTAAAGTGTTTTAGCTGCTGTGAGACCTGCAATTCCTGCTCCAATGATCACAACTTTTGGCACCATTTTAGAGCCAAAAATATTGAATGAAATGTGTAAGTTTTGTTGGTTGAATTGTTGTATCAAGTATGAACTAGTGAACAAACACGCAAATCTCTCTATATATAGGGGGGTATCATGGTGTCCTTTACAAAGTTCAAATGTCTAGATAAGAACCAACTTTATGTTCTAACCATAATTAACAAATAAAAACATTACAATAAGAACAAACATTATACTCTAACCATAATTAACAAATAAAAGAATCTCAATATTGGATAAGTTTTAGAATGAGAAGTCTAATATTCTTCTAAAATAGATTTTTAGTAAGAAAATACCTGACATTCCTATCAAACAAATTCTACTTTATTTTAGATTTTGAACTTCTGTAATAATTACAAGTCCACCTTTGGAAAGAAATAACTAAATTACCATCCAAGAGAAATTAAAATCTTGACTAAATTTCTAATTTAAGTAATAATTTTAAGTCTCCAACTTTGGTAAGAAAACTTGACATTCTTTAAAATAAAAATCTTATTTAAATTAAATAAGGAAAATAATTTAAACCTACAGTTTTGGTATGCAAATAATTAGGATTCTTGCAAAAAAAAATTAAAAACTTGTTGGAAACGTGATGCTGTAATTAGAGCTGTAACCAGGGTTTAGGTGTTGATTTGGGTCAGTTATTGATCAAAATTAAAATCAAATCAATATAATTAATTTTTAAATTACTAAAATGAAACTAAGTAAAATATAACATATATTTATTGATATGGTTGTTATCGACTTCGATTCGATTTAATCCATTTTTCAGTTATTAATCATACATGAAAAAAAAAATTATTCCATTCAACAGGAAAAAAAAAAGACAACAATTCATTAAAAAACCCTGAGATTAACACAATAATATTAACATGACAGACATTTAATACAAGATAACTAAATGATAAATAAATTTTGATAAAAAAAACATTAAAAATGATGTATTATGTATATATAATTATGAAATAAATATATATAAATTTTTATTGGTCAGGTTATTTTTAAATTTTTTTTAACAAAGGTCAAATTAAATCTAACATGATCAATTTTTAGAAATATAAAACCAAACCAAATAAAAATCAATTTATTTAATTGATTTAATTTGGTTTCCAAATTTGTATGGTTTCTTACCTAAACTGTAAATGCCCTTAGTTGTAACGCTACACGAAGATTAACTATGTTATTTCTCTTTTTGGTCAAGACTAGTTTAGTGTTTCGCACGTGTATTCGTATTAGAGTATATAATTATAAAATAAAATTGATCAACATTTTGATTAGGGGCTTTAACTATGAGAAAACATTCAAATATCTTTTCCTTATCTAAACTAGAATTCATTTAATGTAAGATTGAGAAGTATTTAATATACTCTTCAAATTTCTTAGTTTTTCAGCAAATATCACATATTGATTTATTATTTTGTTTGTTGACATGGATAGTTATAACTGACTACAAGTATTTATCAAGTTATATACAATAGTGGTCTAGTTAGCGTTAAAGGAAAAATAATTACTAGCAATCAAACTATCAGATTTTCCAATTCCAGTCGTCATTTCACAAATTAAACACTACATACTAATATTTTCTTGATGAAAGTAACTCTAATGATTGCGCATTAGTACGGAATCAAACATACAATGCTGAGATTTGGTGAAGTCCAATAAGCTTTTATGAGTAGCGGTATATGGTTATGAAACACTACTCCTCATTATTCTTGTTTCAACTCATTCTGTAAGTTCATTAACATTCACAATGGATTATAGAGTTTAAAAATAGATATGGGACTCATCTTGTAAAGTACTTATCTAAATTCATTAAAATTTTGATCTATACACCTCGAAAATATTTTTTTGAAAAATAAATGACTTTTTTATTTTTTAATATTTGATAAGTAAGACGAAAATATTATCCCAAGAATATTTAGGTGTATAATATGAAAAAATACTAATGACATTGGACATAACCTCGACTACCGAATCGACACGGTACATGACTTCCGACCCCATTCCAAGATTCAAGTCCTAATCCTGACACTTGAATACCATTCTAGACCCAAACCTCAATTTAAGAATCAATTCTCAACCACGACCACAGACTTGGGACCTAGAATTTGACCTCGACACAGGATATTACTTTCGATCCCCACTTTGATATCGTCTGTGATCCAACTACCGATATTGATATGATATCAAAACATCAATCCATTCTCTAATACCAGATGATATTACACAAAATATACAGAAGAAAAATATCAAACACGAAATAAAAGATAGATTGATAGATAGTTACACACAAGAAAACGAAACCAACAAATAGATTAATCCAAGTCAAGCATGATACTCTTACAAAGATCTCGAGGAAATCACTTCCAAGAAACCCATATTTCTACAAGGTTCAAGAGGCTACTCAATCACTCTCACACATATTATATCTCTCACGGAGACTCGAATCACATACTATCTCTCTCAAAGAGAAATAAGTTCCAATGTACTTACTTCATCATTTCAACAAAGTCTTCAAAAAAAAAAAAGACTACCTATTTATACTACGGGGAAAAGGTAAAAGGCTATCTATTAGAAAATTAACCTTAATGAAGTAATGAGCTTGTTTGACATCTTTAATTAGCCTTTTTGCATGTGTATTCCCTTTTTTTTTATTCCTCGAACTTCAAGTGGAGTCTCATATTACCACTTAAGCATATTCTTAAGCTTCATGCTTCACTCCAAGCATCCTTCAAGCATTCTAAGCTATGATTTGGCAATATGTCCTCACACTCCTTAGCTAGGCTCCATTTGATAAGCATTGATAAAGCTCGATCTGTATCGTCCTCCACTTCTTGAAAAGGATTTGTCCGCGAATCCAAACCTTGAAAAATCATAGGGGGCACAAAGAAAAAGGTACGCATGGCATGAGGGTTAGCATTAGCAAAAATAACCCTATCACTATGCTAAGATTGCACACTCTTAACATAAAACTAAGTATCAGTAATAATCATGAAGGGTATGTAACCCCAAAAATGGATACTTGGTTACCAAAAGAATCAAAAAAATCAAAATCGGGGCCAAACGAATAGAAACAACATGGAAGGAAATTAATAGACATCCACTTTCTTGGTTGGTACTACTATCTACATACAACCTCACTTCACTCCACACAACCTCTCCTTTTTTTCCCTCTTTTGAGTTTCCATTTTTCACTCCCTTTCCTCTCAATCTGTTGCCTCTCATAGTTCATTTCAAGAGTGAGGAAGATTGACTTTTCCCGTTGGCCCACATTTTTTTAGAAAGCTTTTCTTTTGGGGCCAATATGTAGGGCTTGTAATACCCTTCTGAAACATACTTGAATCTCATAAGATCTTTAAATTCTTCCATGTCGGAATATATGTGTAACGAAAAATTCTTCTATGCTTCTTTTTATACACCTACCAAATTTGATGCATCTTGTTTAAGGTGTTTAACGGTATAGGTTGACTTCTTCTCCTCGGGTGCTTTATAAGTTTGGAAAGCCAACTCACATTGCCATTTCAATTTAAGATAAGCTTCGGGATCTTTCTTTCTTTCAAAGATGGGGAGAATAGGTCGGGTATGGTTAAGACTTATAGAATGAACATTTATGTAAGTTGTACAACCCAGATAAGAATCTACTGGCCAACATACTAGATATCACTGGCACTGGGAGTGTCTAGTAGGACCATGCTACACCACCGGAGGCACACAAAGCATAGATAAGGTCACAATCTTGGAAAAACAATCCAGGACCGGATGATGAGGGGATAACCTATCCGTGCCCAAAATCACATCAAAATTAATCATGTAAAGATCCGTAAGATCATTTCGACTCCCTAATCCCTGTAGAGTAACATTGCAAGCTAGTGAATCCGATCCACCACTATAAGCTCACCCACTGGAGTAGCCACACTCACGATCAAAGGTAAAGGTTCACACATAACACCCAAACGGGGTGCAAAAGACACTGACACATAAGAGTATGTAGAACCAATATCAAACAATGCCAAGGTTTGTACGTGAAAAATAAATAACATACTCATAACCACTGCATCAGAAGCCTCTACCCAAGATCTATCATGTACGGTATAAAACTAACGGTGCCCTGCACCCTACTGATCTCCCTCTCTGTCCCTATGGTTCCCACTACAATAGCCTTGATCCGCTGTCTGACCATCTCTAGTTGGTTGCGGTACTGTCTATAGAGGCCTCTACAACCTGAGTTATTGGTTGAATGGTCTGGCATCGTGGACAATCTCTTGTATAGTAACCTATCTCACCAGACTCATAGCAACTCTTCCTCTACCCAACCAGAACCACTAACTGAACCACTCGGGCCACCACAGCTTAAACCCCGATAGATGTGCCTTGATGAGATAGCTACTCTAATCCCCACTGGCTGATGATAAAAAGGCTTGAACTGGTGTACTAGGCTATCTCGAAAACCGCTGCTACGGATGCTTCTCATAAGGTCTAAGGTTGTCATACCATCTCCCGAAGGATTGAGATCCACTAAAATAGCCCTGGCGGTGTTATCTCTTGTCGCCACCCCTTTGGGCCAAGTGAAGATGTCTCTCCATGTTACGAGCATGATAGACCATTGCAAAAAACGGACTACCCTAGAAAATAAATAACTCAACATATTCCAGTAACTATAATCTCAATCCAACTACAAACTAGCAGACTCGCTGCTTAGCCTCTGTCGGCATAATAGCATCCCTGTCCTTGAAATTTGCATAAATCGAGTCTCAAAATCAAAGCTTTCATCGATCCCTATAGAAAGTCAAATAACTGACTAAGTTCCTCGTGAATTACTCCATGTCATAGGTGTTGACCCTATTGGTCTGCATTCTCTATATTCTCTCCACCTGGCCTAAGCCTGACACTCTAACTGATACCTAATGAAATCAACTCCATGTGTCTCTCTCAAATACAAAGTCTGAAACCTCTCCTCTCACTCTGCAATAAACACATAAGAATCCTGTCTGGAATCGCTAGAGAATATAGAAGGCCCCATATGGATAAAATTATTATATATATTTCGATCCTCATATGTCATAATAGAAACTGTATGATGAGGCTAAACTGGTGGCTGAATCAATGGTACCTCTGGAATAAGTTGTATAGGAGGAATCGTGGAAGCCACTAGTATCAGCTGAATAGGACAAGCTAGGGCACCATGTGCTGCTCCCTGATCTGAAGTCTGACCTCATCTATGGGTGCTCCACAAAACATAGTAATCATATGCCACCACATGTCTCTAAGCGCATCATCTGAAGGTGTCTATATCTATGGTAGAGATAGATCAATGGGTACAAGATCCTTTCACTCAACTCTAGCTTATCCTCTCCAACAATCTCTAGCTCCACTTGGCCCTACTAGATCTCTCTTTGGAGGTGGGAGAGCATCATCACCTCTAGGTGCTAAATGCATACAGACCATCTGCAGAAGAATAGAACCAAGGTAAATAACCAGGAAACCGATGGAAACCTCGCACAAAAGTCAATGAATGCCATCCCTATAAAAGAGCCATATATCCTCCTGAAAATAGGATACAAACTTCTACATACCTATCAATGGTAATCCACCAGTCTCTCGCTCCTATATCTAGAGACACCATTGAACCTAGAACTCTAGTATCACTCTATCACGACCCAAAAATTGAGTTGTGATGGTATCTAATTCCAACCTTTAGACAAGCCTAAACCTAGTCCATAGCAAGTTGCAATGATCCAGTATCAAGTTCCAAAAGAAAGAGAAAGAGAAAAAGAAAAAAAGGAGGTAACAAAAATATACAACAGAAAGTAAATTCCCCAGAACCTGGTATCGTGGTTGTCGAGCATTTATATAAAGAATAGTACAAAATACAACCCACAATAGGGAAATACTACAAAAAACTACCTAGAATCTAACTAGGACAACTATGATAACAAAAGGAAAACTGGTCAGCAAGAACACCAACTGCTTACCATAATCTCCTGGAATAGCAGCAACTATCTCGCACGTTCACGTCCGCTCTACTAACTCGTATTAAGATCTACATCACAAAAGGTGTAGAAGTTAGCATGAGTACCTAGTAAGCGTTATAGGAAGTTTGAAAAAAAGTAGGCATAAGCAAAGAAATCATTGATCATAAACAAACAAGGAAATCATACATAATGAACAATAGAAAGGGGTAACTACAACAATAACTAGTAAGTGCGGTGAAGGATCAATTATTAGTGTGTTCAGCATAAGCTAGCAAGTATGAAAAAATATCAACAATCAGGGTATAACATACAGGACCTAGAAAACAACTAAATCACGACCAAATGGGTCACTACTTGGAGCTCCAACCTTACTAGCACAAGGAAGGAGCAATAAGAGAAAGAGAAACACAGGGAATGTACTATTGAATGTAATACTAAGGCAAGGAAAGTAATCAACAAAATAGAAGAGTACCCACAAATCGTAGCTAGAAACTGACACATAAATTACCAAACATGACTTCCTCCATAATCCCCGAGAAGTGCAACCACACACATATGGATGAAATACAAAGGGTTGTCGCAAAGTAACTGTTGCCCATATGCACCCTCCCTGATGTAAAGATTCTACCAGGAGTATACCCAAGGAAGCTTCCCCGTATACTTACCCCTCCTACTCCAGTATACCCCTCCCCCAGCCACGTAATATACCCCAGGCATAGAGACCCAAGTCGAATGATCCATGGAGGGATCTAATGCTACGTACAAAATCCTCATAAAAATATAACTAGTGGCTTAGTAAGGGTAGAAATGCCAAAACTCGAGCTCAGCCCGTACATTATATCGCAATGGAAAATTTCAAGTCTGTCCATGAAGACAAATCAAGTATCAATATAGTCCAACTGATTCCATGTAGGAATACCCAATAATCAGAGAGCCAGTGAGAAAATAAGTCAGGTAGTGCGAGAATATAGCTCCAGACTATTACCTTTGCGTGGATACATATAATGTATATTAACTTAGTTTTCGATTATTAATTTGTCAAAAATCAATTTACCTTCTAAAACTATTAGTGCATGGCCTCAATACAGAATCAATCAATAAGCTACACTGGTCTACAACTGGAAACTAGAATCCATAGCATGGTTTCCAAGCTTTAGTCATAAGGTACACCCTCTTCTTGCCTAAATACGATCCCAAGCCACGAGTAATCGCACCAAAGGTGACAGAACTTCCCAGAAGACTCCCATTAAGAGATAAATTCATACCCTTATAGAGGAAAACATGGAACTTTCATAGCTCAGTCCAATACAAATCATTCCCAGGATCACATCGGGTTAGGGTACAATATCATCACACAGGGCTGCTAACTATCTTTTAAAGCCATTTCAGATATCTATGTGACACACACATATTAATTATCACAATACCTAGTAGAACACAAAACAATCAGCCTACTTAAATTAGCTCTAAATCCACCAGCCTAAACTAAGGGATAGATACTAAGCTTTAAACACTAGTATAAACCCCTCCCAACCAGTCAACATTCTAGAGTCGGCTATCAATAACAACTACCAAAGTTATACTCCTCCCTCAACCATACTATGTTCCAGAGTCTGCATCAAATACATGAGTAGGGAAACATAGCTCTAGGTTAAGTAACTAAGTCACAAGTTAATTAAGAAGGCCATAAGCCGAAAGAATAACCATAATGGGGCTTTAACTAGTAATACCAGCCTCGATCTAGCACTTTATCAAGCATATAATACACTAATACCCATTCTGAAGAAAGTAGACCGTATCCTACTTAGTGTCGGTGAAAACCTCATAAGTCGCACCGGAAGAAGCTGAAAATCACGAACGAGCTCAACACTATATCAATCTATCTAAAACATAGTCCATGGGTCAAGAGGAGTAAAATAAGACCCATATTGCTATATAATAGCAGGGTTAGAATCCAATCTAAAAATGGGTCTGTAAACCATCATAGTTTAGATAAATAAAATACTTATACCAATGCGTAGAGCACAACTCATACATTGTATGGTACAAAATAAGGCTCAAACTAATGGTAGATAATGAATAAACAAACCTTGAAAATTTATGTAATATTGAAAACTTTATATCCAATGAGAAACCAAGAAATTACCTATTAAAATTGATCGTAGAATCACCGGGATAAAATTCTACAGAGAAAAATATGATTTAATTCACTTGAACAAACTGAATTAGGCTCTTAATTATTAAGGAATTTGAGAAAAATGGTCAAAATTCATCCATGGGAAAAGAATACATATACATACCCCAACCAGGCTGTGTCGCAATCGCGACCATCACTCCAGAGATTGCAATGGGTTATGTGGCTAGCCTATGCGATCATGGCCCTCAGCCACTGCGATCGCGATGCTTCTCAGCCCAGCCAGTCTTAATTTGTAAAATTGAGGCTTTGGATGGAGATAGAGTCAGATTTCGACACTCCATATATGAAATATTTATATAATCAATATTCCAGACTCAACGGAATCGACGAATGGGAGATTTGAGGTTGTACAAGATGATTAAGGGATGAGAAAGCAATAAATATAAAGGATACAAGCTATAAAACTTCTAGGGAACCAAACTATCAGACTCAGTTAGTCACAAATGACTTAGGGAAGTTACAAGACTGCTCTAAATACGAAAGAATCATAAAAATATGAAAAGGACCCTAAGGGGAATTACAATGGTCCATATTGCTTAACCAATATGACATCATCTACACACCTCAAAGGTTGTGAAAGGCAAGCAAACGCAAATTTCCTTGTTGATCACCCTCAAATGGGAGATCTTAGATGAGTTTTAAGATGAAGATGCATTGTTTTTTGAGGAAATATCAGCGTAGATAATGTTATTTGATGTATTTGCATGCCAAGATAGTGCTGGGGCATGGAATTATCAAACATGAATTCGAGGTCTCTTTGACCCCATGTCTATTAAGGGTCCCCAAAATAAGGCTAAATTCTAGGTTTTCTTATCAAACACCCTAAACTCAAAACAACAACCCCAAAATCAAAATCAAAGGTCATACAGGACTGGACAGCCTCCTCATGAGGTTGTCTATCCCCCCAACACCCTAAACTACTCACAAATCCTTCAAAATACCACACAAAACCTACCAAAACAGCCCCTAAACCCTATCCCTATCAAGCCTATTATTTTTCAGCATGGAGAGCCCACTGTGCAGTGGAGTTTGGAGGAGACCAATTGCATGATCAAACATGAGAATTTAGAGTATGCTGTGGTTGGAAAATTCTCATATGGATGGCCAACAATCCAAGATTTACGTAGGTTAATTCCCATGCAATGTGAATTGAAAGGAGAATGTAATGTTGGTTTGTTGTGCAATAGACATGTCTTGATTAGGTGTTCATTGTTTGAAGATTATGTTCAATTATTGTCCAAGCCTGTGTACTACATCAAAGACAAGGTGATGTACCACCAGATGAGGCCCCTTAAGTGGGATCCATGGTTCAATCCTGATGAAGAAACCTCAACAGCAATGGCTTGGATCTCCTTTCCAACACTGCCTCCTCACTTTTTTGTAAAAGAAGCCTTGTTCTCTCTGGCTGCTGCTGTGGGGAAACCATTGCAAGTTGATTTAGCTACCAAGAACAAAACTAGACCTAGTTGTGCTCGTGTGAAGGTGGAGGTTGATCTACTGGTTAAACACCCTGAGAGGGTACAAATCCAGTGCATCAACTCAGCCACTGGTGACATAAGGAGCAAGTGGATAAATATTAGGTATGATTTTATGCCCAAGTATTGTAAGCACTGTCGTTTACAAGGTCATGAGGAAGCAGGGTGTAGAATATTGCATCCTGAATTGGAAAAGGAAGTACAAGGTAGTAGAGTCCAAGTAGGAGAAAAGGGTGGAACTGCTGGAAACAACAAGCAGTCGACTAAGCCTCCTTTTAAAACTCTAACTAGTGGAAAAGTGGTTGGAAACCCTAATCCTAGTCCCAGTTGGATTGTGAAAAATGGGAAAAATAAGGGTCATATTAATGCACAAGACAAGAGAGGAGCAGGAGAAGGAGATGCTGTTGGAAAAGAACTGGCACTTATACAGCATGAAGGGACAGTTACAGTTCGAACAACCAACAAGTTTAGGGCATTGGAGGAGGATAATGATGAGGATGTACAGATGACTGAAGGACATCAAACACATAGTGTAGATGAAACAAAGAAAAAACCCAAGACTGCTGAACCTGAGATACTGATGCCAACCACACAGAAAAGGAAGGAAGGAAAACAAGATCAATCTAAGAAAATTACCACTAAGGACTGGGTAGAATCAACATTTAAACCAGTTGGAGAGAGGGTAAAATTCAACAGGTCCTGCCAGGATATTCCTTCTCAAAATAATGATACAACAGCTTCTAAGGAGATTGATACCACTGATACTTGGATGAAACATGTGGAGGAAGCAGTGAAGGAAGATCACATTACCAACATCTTAAGTCCAGCACACATACAAGAAGGAACACAGGTTGAGATGGTGATCATGCATAATCAGTCAAACAGCTAAGAGAAAGAAATTCCTATTCCTAATCCAGGTGGTGAGAAACAATCAATGAGTAAGGGAAAGGACCAAGGAAGTACTGAAAGGAAGTAGAAGACTGATACCACCCTATCACGACCCACATTATAGGTCATGATGGACCCTGTAAATTACATTGGTGTTTCAGTCTATCCTATAGCCCAAAGCGACAAGAGGCAAAGTATAACTCAGAACACCTCGATAGAAAATCCAAAGAGGATAAAACGTTAGAACCATTATATGTACAAAACCTCAACTACCCCAAGACCTGGTATCAGTAGTAAGGAAGCATCTAAGTAAAAACTAGGATATGAAAGCACTATATAATATAAGCATAAACTTTCTTTGACTACAAATAGATATGGAGATTTTGTAGATGGACAAGGAACACCTGAATGCCATGATATCATCGTGATCTCCGAAACCCTAAAAGTACTGCACCACATGAGCATTAGCCTCACTGTTATCCCTCAATATGCCTTGTATCACAAAAATGATGTTGAAGTGTAGTATGAATACAAAAAAATAGCAGGCACTCGATAGGCATCATAGGCAACAGGGTACACATAAAACATAACAATTCAGAAGCAATATATATATATACTTATAGGCAGACAATAAGGAAGCAATAATAAATAGGGAAAGGGTCAAATGACAAGAAGGTACAATAAGGAAAGTATCTAAATAATCAGCATAAATAGGGGAAAAGACTAAGTAAATACACCGCTAATAGGTATACAAATCAAGAAGAGAGTATGTAAGCCTAGATCATAAATGAAACATCAAAATAATAATAAAGATATGCTAAAACTATAGAATTAAGACAAAGCTAATGAGAAATCTAGAGGAGTAACAAACAACTCAAAGGTGTGAACTATCATATAAAGATAATCTAAGTAGAGTAGTACCATAGCTACCAATCAAATTATAAAAGATAACAGTAAAAGTAACGCTGAAGACAGCGTGATACATACCTAGTTCTCCAGTGTGGACACTAAGTAAGGTATACGGATGTACATGTAACAGGTAGTACTGAAAATTAGTAGTCTGCAATAGTGGGGATACGCAGGAAGTATTAAACTATCACCAGTGAATCACATATAAAAAAAAAGTAAATAAAGCAAGTAAACCCAAATAACCCCCCCCCCCATACGATCAGTGGGGGCACTCTAAAAAAAATAAACAAACCCTATTTGAACCCCATAAGAAGGGTAGATATATCCAGTCAACAAAGAAATCCCACGAGACCTCTCCCATAAGCCCAAAGGGTACAAACAAGCACAAAAATATGTAATGAAAGGGGGTGCTGGTAAAGTAAATCAAGTGCCTACGTGCATCTTACCAAGACGTATCCATGGCAATAAGTACCTATAGGATACAACTTCATATACAAATACATCCCAGTATACTCCTACACTAGGCTTTGTACAGTTACCCAGGACAGTAGGTCTCATCAACGGAGTAGTCTCCCATAAGAAATAATCCTTATATCAATGTCAACATCGTCCTAACCATCAAATAACCAAGGAAAAGTTGCCAGATCCGAAGCATAGCTCGTATATAGTATATCAGTCAAAATCCATAGTACTATCACATAAGTGAATCTAGAGTCATCAGTGGGAATTTTTAAGTGAAGTCATTTCCCCTGTTAAAGGTTTCCCTTAGGCCAGAAAACAAGGTTTAGTCGTGTGATAAAATAGCTCATACTGCTCAATAGTGAAGGAAAGTATAAGTATAGTATAAAAATCATTTTCCTGTTATAAAGAGGATCCTGGTTATGTATTTATTAAGAAAATATGTCCATATGACAGAATGGTTATGGAGAGTATACGTATAAATAGAAAGCTCTTTCAACTGTTAGTCTAATAAAAATCAATTATATATTAATATATTACTAAGTAATTTATCCCAATGTCTAGTTTTCTGTATTTTCGGTAACCAACGCATGCTCGTAACATAGAACTAATTGATCAAAGGCCACCAACAAATATGATCTTAACGAAACAAATTCTTAGAAAAGAAACTACTCTATATGAGTCCAAGATAAAAGAAATCTCAAATAAAGCATACAAAGGTTGCCTATACTGCTCATAATCAATAAATAATTAAACAGCAGCCTTATGAGGTCTATGATACACTATCCATGGTGATGAACGGGTTAAGATAGCCGTATCAATTAACTATCAAGTAACCATGCTCAGAAAGGCACATAGAACAGGAATTCTACTCTAAATAGTATCATTTACGTTCTAGTTCCAACCACATAATCAATAGGACCTTATCCATAATAAAATAAAAACTAAGGGAGATTAAGGCGAGGATATGAGAGATAAACAAAGATAGCTTACCAGACCACCCATCGGGTGGTAACAGATCAAATTACAAAATCGAGAAGCATAACGAAACCACACATTGGAAAGGCACAAGAAAAGGTAACTAAACCTAATTCTCAATCTCATATACTAGAAAGTCACACTATAAATATCATACACATACACGGTCTAAAAGAAGAGAAGTTTTTACCTACCTGGAGGGCGGTGAAGATATTCGAATAAAAAAATTCCAAACTCCACAGAATAACCCAATAGAGTCTATAACTATCAAACTCATAATGTATTAGTCAAACCATGAAGAACGAGACTCATACTGTTATGTAAAAGCTTGGGTTGAATTTTAAGCTTAAAAAACCATGGGCCCTGTAGCTCAAAAAATAAAAATTAAATAATATCGAAGCACAGAGTTCAACTCAAAGAACAAGTTCTTAAAGACTAGTCTTAATTCGATATGAAATGAGTAATATATTAGCTCACAAGTTACGACTGCAAAACTTTTCATCTTGAGAATTAACGGGGAAATAAGTGCAAAAATTACCCAACAACGCCGATAACATACTTACTATGAAAAAAATTAGATTACTTACTTTCCAACTTAATAGAAAATATATAATGATACATGGTAAAAATAAGTTTCTATATATAACAAGTCAACTTTCCAAAGTTAGAAAGTTTTAAAATTTGAACATTATATATATAGGCATATGCATATTATGCATGGATAAGGCTCACACTTAATGAAAGTGTGGCACCATTTTACACTTTTTATCCTCCACATGTAGCGGATGGAATTAAATAAATTATTTCCTCCTCCCATTATTTAAATATTTAGGTATACTATATGTTTGTCATAAAATAATTATAACTTTTTATATATACTAGATTTAATAAAAAAATAGTTTCAAATCATGGCTCTTATAATAATAGATTTAAAATATGATTGGAAACGCTACCTCCATTAAAATAATAATAGCATTATAACTTCTTGTTAAATAATAGAATATGAGACTATATCATTTCATGATACCATTTTATAAACCTTGCAATGTTTTAGGAAGACATTAGAAAACTATATATATATATAGATAGATAGATAGACAGATAGATAGACAGATAGATAGATAGACAGATAGACAGATAGATAGACAGATAGATAGACAGATAGATAGATAGACAGATAGATAGACAGATAGATAGACAGATAGATAGACAGATAGATAGACAGATAGATAGACAGATAGATAGACAGATA